>JAIPMN010035348.1:0-16683 GCA_020650975.1 Apostichopus californicus
TGCCAAAATTTTCTTTGCAGGTTCATTGATACAGCCGATACCTTTACAGTTTCTATGTAATAAAATCACTACGAGATTACATTAAAACTTAACAGAAAGATCTACTTCGAACAAAATACGACAAGATTTTCCTGTAAAAAACTATCACATAACAACTACGTATTTTTCTAAACCCCTTTCAAAAAGCAAGAGCCAATTTCACAAAAAAACTACGAAGCTACAGTTATTTTTTCTCCAAAATGACCCGTGTGCAAGCAAGTACTTACATATTTGTCAATAAAAGGAAGTTATAGTTTCGGGATGTTTTAAGGTTTAAATGTCCGAACTTCGCAGTGTCCATGCTACCTTCAGGACTAGACCTAAGGAAGTGTATGCCTACTGTGTGTCATACTCATACTTAGCAAGACCTAGACCTTCGCTAAATCACGGGCGCTTCTACCTCTACCGAATGCGAGTAATTGTGGTGTACAGTAACTTCTGAGGGCATACCTAACGAAAGCCACACAATTATACACAGCAATTTTTACGCTTGGGTCAGCACACTTTAGACCCCGTAGCTTGCCTTCACTTTTAAAAAGACTAGGCCTAAGCTAAACAGTGGATATGACCACTACTGTTCTACTTGATTGGGAAAATGGCTATATTAGTGATTGCCGACAGTGAAAGAAGAACATATACCTTTACAGTTTCTATGTAATAAAATCACTACGAGATTACATTGAAACTTAACAGAAAGATCTACTTCGGACAAAATACATCAAGATTTTCCTGTAAAAAACTATCACATAACAACTACGTATTTTCTAAACCCCTTTCACACCCAGCTTACGGTTAAAAGGGTCATATGTCATCTACCTTTCTTAGCCTAGCTAAATTATTAAATATAGTCAGTATTGCGAAGATCGGAACACTGCGAAGTTTGGACACCCCTAAGTACAGTAACTTCTGAGGGCACACCTAACGAAAGCCACACATTTATACACAGCAATTTTTACGCTTGGGTCAGCACACTTTAGACCCCGTAGCTTGCCTTCCCTTTAAAAAGACTAGGCTTAAGCTAAACAGTGGATATGTTAAGACTGTAGTGATTTAGTTTCGTCCACTCTCCTTCATGATTGAACATTCCGTGACGGGTTTCCGGAGGTCCCTGATTTTCAGGAGTTAGAGTTTTGAGGAAGCGTGGACGACAACCGACGAGCGACGCGAGCGATATACGTGGCCACCCATTCGCGTTTTGTGGCGAACGTCATCTACCGCGATGATTCACGTATTTTAACATATTTTAAAGACCCTTTCGCAGAACGTATATATTTATTTGTGGATTTTAGCCGAGGACATTTTATTCCGCCTTAAATTCGACTAAACTTCGAAGAGAACTTCAGCGTTATGGTTTACACATAGCCTACCGTTGGTTCGACCAATAACGCTTAAACGTAGGTCCACGTTACCTACTTATAGCCATCGCGCCGAGCGAGGACTTGTATTTTACCATAATCGAGATGTAGCGTAAGCATCCATACTACAAATAGGGGCTGGCGGAAATATTCGCCACCGATTCGTTTAGTGTTTACGCGATACATCATATACCATTTTATTACTGGAAGCTATTCATCCACGAGAGACTTATATTTTTAGCACCATAGCGCCATCTTTGGTAATCTAGCCTGTAGCCTAGCCTTCGAACATATACAGAGTCTGGTTGCATCAACACAGGCCGGCCTAGACTACAGATTCCAACGTTAACAACAAGCCAGGATCCAAACGGTGAGAGAACATAGTATTTAAAGGTATGTCGATCTTTTTATACTTTAGATTAGTTTCTTCATCGAAACATCTAAAAGACCACTAGTGGTCTACATGTTTGGGAAAATGGCTATACTTTTGCCGACAGTGAAAGAAGAAAATATAGCTTTTGCATGTGACATATTTATTGCAGTGGCCTAGACTAACCTAGTGTAACACATACCCACACTAGGCTGTAGCAATAAAGCTACATTAGGTTATATGTATTGCAATTAAGCTATATTAGGTTATATGTATTGATAATGTGAAATTTATTGAGAAAAATAATAATTTTATACTATTCATTTATAAAAACCATGAAACTCGTGTATGGTTTATCTTAATATAGACTATACTTCAATCTAAATTGGTAAACAAACAGTGCTTTGGGTTAGGGGGAGGGGGGGGGGGGTACTGGTGTGTTAAGCTCTAACAGGTTTTGGCTGAAATGTAAGTTAATTAGGCTAAACCTATCCATGCAATGATATAGGTATAGTCTAGCCTCAGTCACATGTAAGTTGTATCCACATGAGAAATATAAAATTGAAACACCACATAACTAGGTCACATCATTGCACTCCTTACATTCCTTGCAATATAAAACAGACATGAATATGAATTGTTGGATATTACATCTCATACTGTTCTTATACTACGATTATACTCTCCAAAAGTAGGTTTCGGAGCAATGTAAGTTAGGCAGATTATATTTCCATTTTAGGCACAGCAGATCATGAAATTGGTGTAAATCTCAATAAACTGAACTGCCCATAGCAGGGACCCCTTATGGCATTGATTTTATGAACATTCAAAAAGGACACATTTACAGTTTTCATTGGAGATGTCACTGCCCTACCATGCATCTATTCAAAGAGGAATGTTTACAACCTGGGTATATATAAACTTATTAAAATTTAAACATGGTTCAAAACTAAAATAAAGACCTTTGGAATTAATTTTGTTTTACTTTTAAAATATTTTCTAACTAATGTGACCAGCTTCTTTTAGGTGCAGAAACAAATGACTTCTTTTCTGCTGTTATGTGTCATTTTGTTTTGGCATAAATAGAAGATTTGTCCCAAGAGGAGCTTACAGCCATGACAGAGTACATTACATGAAACACAACCCTGAGCCTTCCAATACCATTGCAAAATACATGAATAAATCTGCTGGCCGCAGTTTTCTTAGCCCTGGGATGGTAAGCACTTTTCAATGTAATGCAACTGAATACTGTCAAGTAGAAGTAAAGTATCTCCATACCAAAATAGTGATATGCTTAACTACAGAAGATTTGCCATTCAAATTGATATACCACTTTTATATAAAAAAATGCAACAAGTGAACATGTTCGTTTATGTTGCTACAATGTTCATGCTGTAGACCATTGGCTGACCCTCTATTTCTGGAAAGGATCGGAAACGATTACATAAATCATTTTTCAATACCAGAGAATTCCTGCAACCCAACATGATTAATCATGAACAGTGTCATACACATAAAATGTCTATAACTCTTCACTCATTGTTTTTACCAAGATTTAAAAGTTAACACGTCTTGAGAATGTTAGCGTCCGCTCAGAAAAACTTGCATCCCTACAGATCTCCATGAAAATATGCACTTTAAGGACCTCTGTAGGAACGCACAATACTTAGTTGTAATGCTCCCTGACAATCATTGGCTTGTGCACAACAAAATCAAATGATGAAAGCTGTAACTAGTATACAACAACAGAATTATTGTCAAATTCTCAAGCGCGAAGTTTGCCTTACACTAGTTACCACATAGTTACAAATAGTTGCATTTAAACAACACCCTTTGAGTTCATTGAGATATATAGATGAAATGCAAGAATGCTTGCAGACAATGATATGAGCTATTAGCCAAGCAAATCACAAGAAATTTAGAAACCACCATTGACTAGTTTTAGCATGAAAATCTCTGTAATGGAATTGTTGTTAACAAAGTACTTGCGTTGAATGTATGATTTATTCGTTTTCAAACAAATTCAATCATCTGTGCAAAGGATTGGAATTTTGGTTCTTTCAAGAAGAAGTTTTGGTTTTTGAAAGAAAGAAAGATATTCATTCAAAAAATTGTTATATTTTTCAAAGGCCTAGCTGTGAGTGTGTGTACTTGGAGTTTGTTTACCCAAAAATGTAGGAGGAAGAAATTTGAAGGTTTTGCGTCCCCGGCTAAAAGTCAGACTACTCACTAAGGCCGATAGACCTGGCCTAACGTTACGGTACTCACCTACAATGCTAAATTGATACATTAGTATTACTTACGTACGGCTCTCGCGCAAGGCGCTCCATTTTAAAACTCCCAAGTGTCTGAAAATCGCAGGACGTACGTAACTATAACATATTTAATAGTCCCCGGGCATATATTCAGTAACTTTAGTACACAAGATGTGTGCGGCCACTTTAGGCAACTCCAGTATTATTTTTGGTGCTTTCATTGTACAACCAAACAATCCTTCGGACAACCAAATATGACGGCAAGTTACAATGTTCTTTAAAATGAGCCCTGGCTATGAGAGAACCTACAGCTCCGCACAAGTTGAGCTACGAAAACAAATTTTGGTACAACTAAGACATGGTTCATTTTACCTTATATTAAACTACAACTCATACCATCAAGTTAACAGTTCACACAAAACTAGTTGCAAGCTATTGATACCATGCACAAGTTATGCATGTAGAGGTCAATTGAGGTCACTGGAACCATTGCAGTAACCATAATGTCTTACTTCCATACACTTCCTCCTTTTAAAGTGTTGATTTGTATTGATTATCTTCGCAAGAGATTGGTCACTTACTCTCCGCCAAGTGGCGAAAGCATAACTTGAAGCCATACAAGTCTTCAACTTAATATTAGAGAAATTTCCTTGAGATAGTGAAATTCAGTTAAATTAAAGTGCATGTATCTTCGAAATTTCAAAACAGAAAAGCCAAATCAGGGGACTGAACAACATATAATTGTACAGTATTCTAAGCATATCCTACAGTCTATATTGTAGATGTCATGTCTCTGATTTCTAGTTTATTGTAGATGGCAAGTCTCTGATTTCTAGTTTATTTCTCCGTGGTGTATCATGTGAGTCTTACATCTATTTCATCTGTTCTGGAGGGAGAGGTGATGGATGTCATCAGATGATGGTCAATGGAGTGAAGTTCTAAAATGTTGCCAGTTAAATGTTGTCAGCTAGGTAAATGTAAAGGTGCAAAAGTAGCATTGAGGTAAGAGAGGAGCGCAGTACATTCCAAAACTATCAGGAAGCGTGAAATATGTCCACTATTAGAGGGTCAATCAAGCTGCTTTCCTGTTTCTAAACCATAAAAGTTAATTGAATTGTAAAATTACACATTTGTTGGACACAAAGAGTGTGACCATGGCCTTCAGTAAGTGTCAGTCGTTGTCATAATTGTAGTCATAGAGCATTGAGATACATTGGTGAGCTCAGAAGGGTGGGGGGGGGGTGGAAGAAACTTCAGTGAATGCTATTTTACTGTATCAAATTTACACTAATTTCACAAATCTTTTCTTGCAGATGAAATGAAGTACTTGGCATTTTCTCTTGTCACTCTGTTGTTTTAAAGAAGTTCATCATCGAAGGGTGCATAACACTGCATACACTATTGTAACCTCCTTGCAATCATTCATAGATGTAAATCAAGTAAGTTTTATTGTTTAGCTTAATGTTTACTTCACATGGAATTGCATTAGCTGATAGCCCACTGATTATTGGTAAAATGGGACCAGTTTGGATATATTAGGAAATTGAACAATTAATTTACTGGGGTGTCAGCCAGAAGTGACAGGACTTTTCAAAGCATAACAAACTTGTCTTAAATGAAAGGAAACCGCTTTGACAGAGATCTTTCAGTGCTCCTACCTTCATATACCGTAAAATGACAAGAACAAAAACAATCTTGAACCGATACCATACCCTTTGGTTTTTGAAGTGGTTTAAGTAACAAACACTATTGACTCATTTTGCTCCAAGCGACTACCGTGTACTGCACTTTAACACATTTGATCTTCATCGCTTAAGAAAGTTCATGACCACAGGCTGTGTGTACTGAAGTCTCCATTTACTTGTTCGTCGGAAAAGATCAAAGGAAAACCACCGTGAAGAATCGTGATCCTTTATTGGCTGCCAACACAGTATGTTACTGCACTTGCTATAAAGGACAGGCTCATTCAATTTGATCCTTTTCTACAACTGGAACTGATAAAATAAAAAAAAGGTTTTCAAATATATTTGGTACAAACTAGTAGACTGAAAAACAATTAATCCTCTTTTTCATCCTAGTTCGTTAACACACCATTTAATACTTTAATTGATTCCTTTCCTAGATTGGTATATTTATGCCACAATACCTGGAGGAGGTAAAAAATTGAGAGAGGCTGCTAAGTTAGACAGCTATTCAGTAGTAGAAGCATAGAAGAAAACCAGAATGCAAAATGCAGTGATGTTTCGATGACTTCAATGCACTAGACTTCTGCTTGTTAGTATAACCAGAACTAGCTGTTACAATAACACTATTGCATGATAAACACAGGTCAGTCTACAGTACGTGGCTATACACACCTCCACCAAAGACAATAGGGGTATTGTAATCAATGTTATGATCCACACACCAAGTATTAGAGGTATCCACAATTTCCATCGTTAGATATCATGTAAAAGGTTTTCAGAGTTTGACCTCTGGTGACCCATAGGAGATATGACCTCACAAGAAATAGGATTCTTGTACTCAATATGGCAAATCCATATACCATGTTTGAAAAGTATCCATGATTTCTACCATGAGAAATCATGTTTTGAAGGTTTTCAGGCCTCGACAAATATTTTTTAAAAGTACTCGCTATTTGGCGACCGTGGCTAAAAGTCTACTCGCCAAATTTCGCTCGCCAGTAGACCTATGATTGTTGTTCAAGTATCCAAAGTACAGATCTGCAACATCAATACTTTGTATGAACAAAGGTTAGGCAGTTAGGCAGATACATTGTGCTACGTAATTACGCATTGGAAAGTAATATTTCTTTGCAGTATGAAGTTTAAACTTGAAACAATGAAAATCTGAGGTTGTAAGAGCACCTATCTTCTAAAAATCCTGTTAGTTACAACAGCAAACTTGTCTCAAAACTCCTTAAATTGTTCAATACTTTGTGCTAATTATGACTGATAGCCAGTAGGAAAATGCCTTAAGAAATAACTAAGGAGATGTTTTGCCATCTTAAGTGTATTGGTATTCTGACTGGTATTCTTCACGTTGTTGTGTTAACGAACCCTATACTACCCAACCAGCCAGCCAGATTTGTTCAAGTTGTCCCATAATCATAAACGTGACGAAAGTCGAACGTTACTTTTAAGGCCTAGCTATGCTGAAAATGATGGAAGAGACTACACAAATTGAGATCAACAGCCGATCCAGACAAAAGCTCGTGAACCCCCTGCCAAACTAAGACCGTTTTACACTATTATTACGCATTGAGATTGGTCATACTAATAAATCTAACTAGACGAACTGTTCAGTTTCATAAAAGCTGCCTGGTCACAACGAAACTACATCCAACCTGAAATAAATATGACGGAAAACGTCCAATAGAACTGCTGTACTACAAAGAACACCTTTCTGCACGCAAAATAAAGGCTTCGAGGCGGTACGTTGAAGCCAATGCAAATATGTTCGTGTTTTCAGTTTTAGATTCTACGGATGCCCATAGGCTCATTTCCAATTGCCAATAGCCTCCTATTCGTATGAGGTGTAACGCACATGTTATCTGATAGGCTGGTCTGTGGGAGATACGGTAGCTTATAAAACAAGATTTCCACAATTTGGCTTCTGGTGACTCCAACTGACCCTTGACCTCATCAAAATCTTGTACTTCAACGTGTAACAACTACATACTAAATATGAGATTCGTCCAACCTTCCCTTCTTGAATTATCGTGTTTACAAGGTGTTCACAATTTGACCTTTAGTGACCCCAAATGGATTTGGAACTCCACCAAAACAATAGGGATCTTGAACTAAATGTGGTACTCCTTCACACGAAATACGAGATTGATCCAAGCTTTTCTTTTTGAGATATCGTGTTTACAAAGTTTACACAATTTGACACCTGGTGACCCCAAATGACCTTTGACCTCCACAAAAAACTATAAGCTTTTGCTCCTAATTGTGGTCCTCCTACTTACGAAATATGAGATTGGTCCAGGCTTACCTCCTTGAGATATCGTGTTTACAAGGTTTCTACTATTTGGCCCCTGGTGACTCCAAATGACCTTTGACCTCCCCAAAAAACACAAGGTTATTCTACTTAATGTGGTACTCACATACACCAAATATTAGATTAGTCCAAGATTCCCTTCTTGAGCTATCGTGTTTACAAGCGAGGCGTCACACATACACACGTACACACACACACACAAACTCTCACCTACATGAATGCATAGGTTACGATTATCATCGAAACCAAAAACCTGCTTGTACAACTTCAATGAAACTTGAACAGAGATGACCTGTGATGAAGAGACATATAGAGGTGTTCAGGAATTGTATGTGCAAGGTCATTTAGGGGTCGGTCTAGTTAATTCTTTGGAAATGCTTCTTCGTCCACGGACAGACATGTGGATGTATGCAAATGTGATCATAATTATTGTCAAAGATGAAGATGGTCATTCGGGGTCGGAGTTTCAGAAATGTCATGTTAAAGGACACTTCGTTCTATTCTGGAACTGTTAGTTCAAAATCTTTTCAAATTAATCTTTCTTGTGATTATTATAAGCCACAATTACCACTTTGCATTTGAGTTCAAATAGTTTGCACAAGAATGTGACGTCAAAGTGGGAGTAAATGTATCAACGATTAATGGTATCGTCGGTAACCTCATGATTGTCTTGGAGAGCCTTGCTTAGATTAAATAGTTAATAGTTACAGATGTTCGGTTTGCCAGTGCGAAGTGGGAAAATATATTGGTAATTAAATTCAGAATATAAATTAATTACCATGTTTCCTTGTGCAAAAGTGCTGAACAAGGTCTTGGTATTCCCTGTTATACTTCACAGTTGAAGTCAAGCAAGCTTCGGCATGTGACGATGGAAATGTGAAACATATGTCCTCAAATGTTTGAATTCAGTATTGCATTTCTGATAGAAATTCATCGTATAAATATTTGAGGAATTAATTTAACTATTTTTTGAATAATTTATTTAAAATATAGATTTGGTAGTAGGTTATCATTATCAACAACAAAGTGAACATAGATCTTTTAAGACCTTCCTATCTAGTTCAAACAAAAGTAGCACTGCTACAGGGCTGGCTTTTGTCGTAACATATTTATTTACTCAAACTTCAAGAGTAGTAAACTTTCACTAACATTAATTATGTTGTTTTATAATTTATGTTTTGCCTTACCATAATTTGAATACATTGTAACTTTAATCGATGATAAGGTGGTATACCCAATAATATTAACAAGGAAAGTGGTGATTTAACCAAGAATGAGGTGGACAATTCTTTGATATTAACCAGGATAGTAGTCACATCAATCAGGAAATGTTTAATTTAACCAGAAAAGAGGTGGAATACGTTTGATATTAACCAGGATAGTATTGGCACTAGCCAGGAAATGTTGGTTAATTTAACCGGAATGAGGTGACATACCCATTGATATTATCCAGGATAGTGGTAAAATCTAACCAGGAAATTGAACCAGGATATCCTGGTTATTTCTACTAGGATTTGTTTTAAAGTCTCATTCACCAGGAAACCTGGTGAAAACAACCAGGATAAGGAGGGTGGCATATAAACGCAGCACCTGGTGACAATGTCACCAGTTCCTGGTGAACTTTCACCAGGTTGTTTTTTAGAGTGTACGTGTTTTTCTTAGCCCCTTTCACACCCAGCTTACAGTTAAAAAGGTTACAGGTCATCTACCTTTCTATGCTAAAATAAATTTTATATGAAAATTGAATCGACATCTTTGTCAATATCGTATTCATTTTCCAGCAAAATGGCATTGCATAGTGATTTCGTTCAAAAGGCGTTAAAGACGGTTTTGGAAGACATGGGGAAGTATGCTCCCGATGAATACAAGAAACTGAATGCAGAACCAGCCAAGAAAGAGAAGATTACAGAAGCCGCGAGAGCAACGGCTACCGAAACCATGAAGCTTACCGATGAGTTTCGCAACCAGCCTGAAGACATCGCTGCACGACTCAGCAAGCACCTCTCCTACGAAAGAATTCAGCTAATTCGAGGAGGGCTTGAGATTCCCACTTTCCGACTGGAAATTGCAAAGAGAGAAGACGGGAAGCACTGGTCGGAATTCACCAGGGATGGAAAACAGTTTCTTCCCTCGCAAGCAATTTCAACAGCTGATGATGTCGATTTGGGAAGCGACATGCAGAACGCCAGCATCTTGGTTGAGGCCATTCTTCTTATCATGTCTGTCGTCGGGAAGTCGGCATCTCCAAGGGTAAGTAAGATGCAGCAGGTGATCAAAGAAACAGCTCAAGAGATCAAAGCCGACTTAAAACTACAGAAGGCTCTAAAAGCTTTTGTTACAGATTGGGATTCAGCAGAAAGTGCCTACGGTAAAGCTAAAGCACTCTTTTTTCTTATCATGGAAATCTGCTCAACTAAGATTCTGTGGACCATCATCAAATTTCTGCAAAGCGACATGGCGTTAAATGATTGGCTGGAGACTGCTGTGAGAGTTACTGTTATGATTGTATTAGCCCTCAAAACACGCGGAGTTGCTCTGATCGCTGAAATCGCCCTCATAGTGCTGAGTGCAGTAGATTTTGCACGGAAGATTGCCAACATAAAACAGCTTTCCGAAATAAAGAAAACCCTTTAAATAAAAATTCGTTGATTACACTATATCGGTATACTACTTATACACAACACATGTATCTTTTATAACTCTATGTGGGAACCATTTCATCTCCAATTGCATTAAAAATGTCGTTCATAAAATAATCTAAATGTTAATCAATGTTTTAAAATTGTAATAACCAAAACAAAACAAATATAAGATTTTAACTTCATATAAAGTATCATTGGATGTCTGTTAACACTATATGTTCTTGAAAAATGTGTAACACATTATCAACATGTCATTTGAGGCTAAAAAAGTCTTGTGCATTCTCTGTGTGTTTTCTGATACATCTGAGGAACGAGATAAATGGTCTCCGTAGTATAGACTACATAGTCCAGTCACTTTAATTGTTGAACCTCAGCTGTTTAAAGGATCATTTCCAGAAATTAAAAGTATTATAGAGAAACAACAAAAACTGATAGAAGAAGCTAGGGTAAATCAACAAGAAGGTTGTAATAACAAAGTAAAGCTTTTGATGAATATTTATCGTAATGGTTCACCTACTGTGACCCATTCCTGTTAGAATCTAGGGTTTGTTCAGTCCAATATATAAGCTTTACATTTAATCAAGCATATGACGAGTTAGGAACAAGATATTGAATTGGGAGTTTCAACTAAATGTATAAAATATTTTTCTCTAGTTACTGAAAAACTGTGAAGGACCAAGAAGTTATGAATTATTGCTTATTAAACACAGTGTCTTGGTTTCAATATTCTGGGTTGCTCATTATTCGACTCGCAATAACATTGTTCGTCATATTTTCAATATTTCTTCAAAAATCCTCCTTTGTGTAGTATTACTGATTTAATATACTGCAGCTTATAACCAAATATCATATGTTATATTACATTGACTCAGGTCTATAACAACCAATAGATTTTGAACAGAGCCATGGTATGGGAGGGAAGCTGGGATTCATGCAGTGTTCATGATAATTCCTCGATCTCGCCGATCCCCCACCCCCTCCCCCGCCTGCGAATTTTTTTCCCAAACAGGTTTTCAAGTACGGAGTTTTCAGCCAATCAGATTGCTCGTGACGTCAGCATAAACAATGACCATCGCTTGGAAGTTCGAAGACATATACTGAGTTACACACGCCTTAACTTTACTTTTAATGCTTGGATTACATGTTGACCTTACTTATGATACATACGCTACATTCTATTTGGTCGTGTGTGCGTTATCCACGATTCGTGAGCCGTTCTATTGAAATCAGAATACGTTTCGTGGAATGGGTAGGCCTACACTAAAATCAACTTCACGAAGCAAGTTCACGAGTCTTGAGTGAATATACAGTATAGTGTACAGTATGATATATTTCCGTCACTGCACTGTGTAAACCGTAATAATACATATAGGCCTACAGCGCATGTGTGATGCACCCTGTACGAAACTTTCACTGTGCGATTTTATCGACTAATGCCTTCACAGATAACTTCGATCAAAGTAGATCATACAATACAAGTGTGCTAAATATGTCTTAACCTATTCCAAACATATCTACATATATGAACGAAAAGCTTCGGGTAATTTTGAACGGGTATATCTTCGTTGCAACATATGGATGCAGAACCTCGAAGTGAAGGTTTCTATGGTGATGACGTAACTTTTCCGACCAATCATGAACGACTATTTACACACAATTGCAAACCTGTTTGGGAAAAAAATTCGCCCCCCCCCCCGCCTCCTTCTCCCTTAACGCGAATTGATGCGCGCCTCCTTTCGTCAAACCGATGTAACATGGCATCCCATAGACAATCGGGGCAAATGGTTCAGTCGGGGACTATAACTTTTAGCCGGAGTGTTCAACCACCCTCTTACTTTAAACCTAACACAATGTACTAGCTAGCATAACGTTACGTTAAGAGCTACTTATATTGACTTAATTCGTAGTCTAAATATACCTAAGAATGCACCATGATGGCTGAACCTCTATTTTTCTGGGGAAGGGGAGGCTCCCCATGTCCCCCAATATTGCTCCCCATATACTTCTCTCTTAACGCGAATTTATGCGCGCCTACTTTCGTCAAGCCGATGTAACATTGCATGCTATAGACAATCGGGGCAAATGGTTCAGTCGGGGACTATAACTTTTAGCCGGGGTGTTCAACCACCCTCTTACTTTAAACCTAACACAATGTACTAGCTAGCATAACGTTACGTTAAGAGCTACTTATATTGACTTAATTCGTAGTCTAAATATGCCTAAGAATGCACCATGATGGCTGAACCTCTATTTTTCTGGGGAAGGGGAGGATCCCATGTCCCCCATATTGCTCCCCATATACTTCTCCCTTAACGCGAATTGATGCGCGCCTCCTTTCGTCAAGCCGATGTAACATGGCATCCTATAGACAATCGGGGCAAATGGTTCAGTCGGGGACTATAACTTTTAGCCGGGGTGTTCAACCACCCCCTTACTTTAAACCTAACACAATGTAGTAGCTAGCATAACGTTACGTTAAGAGCTACTTATATTGACTTAATTCGTGGTCTAAATATGCCTAAGAATGCACCATGATGGCTGAACCTCTATTTTTCTGGGGAAGGGGAGGCTCCCCATATCCCTCTGAATGTGGATCGGTTTCAACGACCGCAGGTACCGCACCCCCTTTATAAATTCCTTACCCGCCTCTGGAATTTCCATAAAGGTTCATGCCTCAACCTAAATCAGCCGGGGGAAATTTTGAAACTGGCCCCCTGGTGAACTTATCTTAAAGCACACTGAGATTTTATCCTTAACCCTCTCACTGAGCAGTGCATTCTTACAATTAAATTCTTACACTGAAATTAATAGTATTTGGTAAATGGGATGATAGGGTTGCTATATAGAACAATTTATATTTGCAAAGTTGAGTCAGAAATGTTCCATACTAGCCATTGTAGCCAGTTAACAACTTGTGTTTGCATTGCCAAGTATAAAGGTTTACTTTACACAAACTTGTTTATTTTTACACAAAAGGACCCTCCTTTATAAAATCCTGCTTGTTCGCCCTGATGTGTAATTACAAAGGGTTTTCAAACAATTTTTTATAGAAGGCTCAAGGTTATGTTCACATTGGTAACAAAAAATACACCAGACATTTCAGTCGGTATACATCAATGCTACAATGACATAGTTTACTCCAGTGAGGTTTAGAAGGGCAGTCATGTGGCACCTGCTTATAATCCACCTGATTTGCTGAGAATGTATGGATTTTTCTCTTACTTCTAATATTGAGTAAACAAAACATAACCTAATCAGATTGTTTTGGGATTATAAGCCATACTGTTTGAAACAGCATTCTCATCAATGTATGCGGTGTAAAAACCTATTTAACAATAGGAATAAGGTCTATGTCACTATTATCAGTCTACTATGTTCAGCTGAAATTAGCAGAGTAGCAGTAGTGTCACTATGGAATGTAAAATTATATAATAATGAATGAATCTAGAACATTATTTCAAGACAATATATTACACATTCTGAGGATACTCAAAGGAAAGTAAAGAATACCATTGGGATTTCGCACTGGAAGATTTTTCATATTCATGTATATTACAGTGCGTACATGGCAATAATTACTATTTAATATTCATTATATGAATGGGCATCCTTGTACATCTGAAATTCCATTTTAAATAGTTGTTAGTAGGTAATTAAGTTATATCACATTATTTCACTATAGGAATCTTTAAAGTTATTCAAATATATGAATTTAGAACATTTTATGGGGACTACATAGTACCCAAATTAAGGTGTCGGTTCAAACAATGATTATACATACATTAAGCACTGTACATCTCCACATAAATAGCTTCCTAGGAGCTTAGCGTACATTGAATCTAGAGTTTGATTTATTTAGGGAGTGGGTAAGTATGTGGGTAGGGAACCGAGGATAGGCAATAATCAATGATTGTCATGTGCCTTCACTGACCTTTTATTTTTGGGTGTCACTATACTTTACCATTAAGGACATCTAATATCATTTCATCTTCAAAGTTTTGAAAGAAGTGGAAGAGGCGAGGGGAAGTAACGGCCACACAGAGTAGCAGTAGTGATATAAAATGGGCACTCATGCTAAGTAATTGATATGAGATTTGTTCTCAAGATACAATTCTCTGCAACAATACTTTGATCACTCTATGGCAACAGAATCGAAAGTACACGAGACAGTTGGGATTCGGTATTGGAAGAATTTTCATAATTATGTATATTAGAGTATGTACATGGGCTACGATTACCATTTAATATTTAAATGTATACATGCATGGGGATCTTGGTATATCTGAAATAACATTTCAGTTTTATGATGTTATTTCACTATAGGAATATGTAAAATTCCTCAAATGAATGGATCTAGAACATTATATGGGGACTACATAGTACCCAAATTAAGGTGTTGGTCCAAGCAATGATTATACGTACATGATACTCACAGTACGTCTCTACATATATATTTTTTATAGGACTTGTATACATTTGCAGTGAATCTGGGTTGATGACCTTCTGGAGGGGGACAGGGTGTGGGTAGGGAACTGAGGATAGGCAATAATCAATGATTCTGATGCACCTACACTGACCGATTTTGGGTGTCACTTTACTTTACAATTATGGGTAACTAATATCATTTCACGTTCCATATTATTCCAATATGGGAATCTAACAAATTATTCGAATGAATGGTTCAGTCTAGAATATTATTTGGGGACTACATTCTACCCAACTTAAGGTGTCGGTACAAACAATGTTTATACCTACATTATAATCACTGATTCTCATTGGCCTTCACTGACCTATTATTTTAAGGTGTCACTATACTTATGATTTATTTGTTTCGTCACATAGCAATACAAGGTGAACAAGACAATATAACTGCAAATAAGTGAAAAAATGTGAAAGGAAGTAAACTAAGAAACCCTTTTGGGCTTAATCGAATAGAGTACTCCCATCAATGAAAATAGAAAACCTTAACACCTAAAAAAGAACTCCCCCCCCCCCCAAATAAGACATATAACACTACCCCCACCACCACCAACTCCCAACCCCTTACAACGGATACAATCAATAAAGGCTTTCATAGTAATTTTTCAGTTGTCACCTGAACGAAGCCACGGAAGTATAAGATTTCAAGTTGATCGGAAGATTGTTCCACAAAGAAATAGAACGATATCGGAGGCTTTGCATGCTCTTTGAATTACGACAAAAAGAAGCACGTAAATGACCAACTCGTCTAGTATTATAATTGTGAATAGATTGACCAATTGTATAAAAGGTAGCAAAAGAACTTGTTCATAGCACGGTAAGTAAACGTCAGAACATTTAAAGAAATGAGATCAGTGAACTTGAGCACGTTTAAGGAGGAGAATAAATGACTGGTATTATCACGTGGAGCTGAAGACGTCATGTGCCTCACAGCCCGTTTTGGAGAATGACAAGCTTATTAAGGTTAGTATTGAAAGTACCTCTAGAAACTTGTTTGGAAACATGATTAATATGGACTTTCCAAGAGAGCTGAGAATCAATATACACACCAAGAAATTTAATATTATCGACTCTTTTAAGGCAAATACCATGCATATTTAAATCAGCATTTATTGTTCTAGAGGAGTTTCCAAATACCACATAATTTGTTTTATCAATATTCAAGGACAATTTGTTAGCAGAAAACCAATCATAAAACGCATTAAATTTATTACAGATGGTTACTTTAAGAGTTTCTACATTGCTGTCAGAGAAAAAAATATTAGTATCATCAGCAAAAGGACAATCGAGTAATTTGTAGAGATGTTGCAAATATCATTTACGTAAATAATAAAAAGAAGTGGACCTAATATAGACCCTTGGGGAACTCCGCACTTAACTGAACGATTATCAGAATTGATTCCAGAAAAAGAAACGTACTGTTGCCTGTTAAACAAATAACTTGAAATGAGAGAAAGAGCTAGTCCTCTTAAACCGTAATGTGATTTCCTCAGAAGAATTCCATGATCGATGGTATCGAATGCTTTGGAAAGGTCTAAAAA
>JAIPMN010035355.1:0-13865 GCA_020650975.1 Apostichopus californicus
GTACATACTGTTTAAATAAGGTTCATTCAAGAATTTATTTACATTAACATCGGTACGAGGAATCGTAGAAGCCAAATCAGCACCAATGTTTACAAAGAAATCATTAATAATATTTGAAATACTTTCCAGGTTTTTAACTGTTTCATTATTATGAACTATTTCAGTCGGATATGTGTTACCTTTATTTTTATGTTTGATAGCTTCATTTATTGTTTTCCATGTTTCTCTCATACTACCTGCATTAGCTTGAAATTTAGCGTCAAAATAATTCCTTTTTGCCATCCTTATAACATCAGTAAGCTTATTTTTATAATTTACATAATTAGTTCTGGATACATCTGTTCATAAACGAAGAATTTTTTTATATAATCGGTTTTTTGTATGTATAGATTTGAGAATTGCATTAGTTATCCAAGGGGTCGGGGATTTACCTTTAAACTTTATCTTTTTGAGGGGGCAGTATTTGGAAAACATCTCATTATATAATTGAAGGAAGTTGACATATGCATCATTTACATTGATTGTTTTTATACTATCCCAGTCAAATTGGGCCAAGCTTGAATAGAAAGTTTGTAGGTTATCTGAGGATACATCATGTATCCATCTGAAATTATGTTTTTCTATATTATGGTTTATTTGTGTAATTAAAAAAACAGGTAAGTGATCACTTATATCAGAATACACAATTCCTGACGAAACATTGTTATTGAGATCGTTAAAAAAGATATTATCAATTAAAGTTGCTGAATTTTGAGCGATTCTAGTTGGCTTATTTATACTTGGTACAAAGTATAAAGCTACCTTCATAGACTTAATTTAGTTGCCTCAGAATGCCCATTTTATGTTAAAACATTTTTTGTTGGTAGGGTGGGGTAGGGTGGGGTAGGGTGGGGTAGGGAGGACACCCATACCCCCCCCCCNNCCTAAATCAGTGGTGATAAACTTTGAATAGCACCCCATCCCCCTCCCTCCCCTTCCCAAACTTTGAAAGTTTTCGCACGCGATGATTCTGATATAGTGTAAAACAGCTCTTTAAAATGTGACTGATGTCTTTGGTGAACGTGAAAGGACCTCAAAGTTTATTATCATTGTTTGTTTCTATCTTAAATCGTTTACATTTCATGCTATCATCGTGTTGTTATGTTGTTATTTATCATTTTGTCCTTTCATGATATAATCCCATTGGCGTTCCATACGACTCTGCACAGTACTGGTACCTAGATTCCGATTGCAGACGACAAGGTTAATTGATCAACTCTATCTTTGAAATTATATTAGTGTTTGAAACTGAACTACCAGTACCAAGTAATTGGGTTGAAGGTAGATCAGCTTAGTCGTTTGGTTTTCGTGACCAGGCTCTTTATTGTGTGAGTTTCCTTTAAATATACTACTTGGTAGAAATGAGGCCTAGCGAGTAACAAGCTAATTAAGTTATATCTCTAGCCTATGTTAGTAGTACTAGGCCTAGTACTAGTAGTTAGAACCACTGATCTATACAGATCACTGAGTGGTTAGAACTAACAGTTTGTACTACTACTACTAGTGTACTAGTACTAGCATGGACATGGACAATTCCGGACACCTAAGCCTTAAAACACCCCAAAACTATATCTATTTGGTATAAATCACCTGAAAATATACTTGATATGGTGGTAGAAATATGTTATAGTACGATACACGGCCAAACTTTCTTTCCTGCAAACTGTTTTCACGTTGTATTCCACGAAGATTCTTGTGATTGTGGAACTGGTATTTCTTTGCTCGAGTATTGATAATAATCGGACACACAGTCCCACAGTGTGGCGCTGGTGATAAAATTGGTGGCGCAGTTGCTCTTTCAGTAATTATAACAGACTTCATAGATCTCCGTCATTTTATTGACAAATATGTAAGTATTTACTTGCACACGGGTCATTTCGTACTTTTTGGTGAAATTTGGCTCTTCATGTAGGTTGTCATGGTGAAATCGTGCATTTCTTAGGGGTGTCCGAAATTGTCAGTGTTCCGAAATTAGCGATACTGACTATACTACTGTACTAGTAGTAGTAGTTAGCCTATGCTACCAAAATTAGTTTCGGCCTACTTCTATTAATAGTAATAAAACTGCTAGTTCGACCTTTGAAAGGCAAACACTTGAAACAGTAATTGAGATATCGGCCTTATCTCAGAAGGAATCATGTTTAAGTATATGTTATTTATGGATTATAATTAGTCGTCTATCAGTTTCTGCCTGAATCGAAGATGCCTGGCCGAACTCAGTGAGACTCAAGATTACGAGCAGCCCTGGATGATCACAAGCCAAAGTAAACTAGCATGCTCACAACACTTGTTATGGTTCATCACAATAGCCTAAGTTAGGGTAACAAATTACAATGCTAGATTTTTTGTCATCAACAGTATCCCATGCTACTGTAATAGATAGTGTTGGTAATTAAGTTCCCTTAATCATTTCAGAAGGTACCAGGCATTAATTTGATTGTATTAATTGAAAACTTCTGCTAAGAAGTAAGATATTGATCAGGCCGCTTTCCTGAATTGAATGAGGTCTAGCTAGACCTCATTCAATAAGCTAGCTTATCTGTAGGCTATAGCCTAGTCTAGTCAGTTGTAATGGTGCATGCTGGTTTTCCTATCCACATCTTTTACAGTGCATAGATTATAGTAGGCCTAGGCATGACCTATTTTGTATTCTTCATTGCACACTTTTAGGTTGTGCTCAAATTCTTGAAAACATGTCACAATTTGGAATGGCCCCACCCACCTACACATGCAGAATGACTCATTAAGAAGGAGCTGGTTTGGGGGAGGAGAGGAAGAATGGACAATTAGATGCACATTTTTAGGGACATGGGCATTCTTGGGCCGGAGCTTAGCTCATCTAATGTTCTGTGACTATGTTTAATGGCTTTCTACAAGATGTTATAGGTTACTGTCATACTGTTTGACATAATGGTGACAGGGCAAGTTTGTGGTTGTTTGCCTCATCACCTTAATACATAAGCTGGTTTTTTTTGCTGAAGATGGATGAAATAAGGACTAGCACTTTAAATTCCCCCAAAATCAGTTTAATGCACTGGAACATTGGCCTATTTGTTGGTTAAACATTTGAGAGTGCTTCCTTATACTACCTGACGATGGGATACATAGTTTCTAACTTAATTTAAAATGACCAGCAAGTTTCAAAACTTGCTGCCTTATAACTTTGGGTTCCTTGCTGAAGGCAAAAGGAAAGCATGTGATGGTGTATGTGTATGTGTATGTGAGAGTATGTATGTACGTGTAAATGAGCGATTGTAACGATAGGCGTATTCTTGTGTGGGCGTACATGTATATATATAGTGTAGCGTTAGGCTATGGTGCGCTTGTATCGACGCATCGCTGTTTAATTATGTAACAGAGGTTTCATAGTGTAAATGAGCGATTGTAACGATAGGCGTATTCTTGTGTGGGCGTACATGTATATAGTGTAGCGTTAGGCTATGGTGCGCTTGTATCGATGCATCGCTGTTTAATTATGTAACAGAGGTTTCAAACGTATCGGGCGCGGCGCGCTGTTTGTGGTGCGTGTGTGCAACTGGTGTGAGTGTGTGTGCGTGTGGTGTGATAGAACTTTCTTGTGTTTGAAAACGTTTGGGAGAGCTTATGAATGAGGCGGTGAGTACGGATGGTTGACCGGCCAACACTTGTGAGCGAGTGAGTACGTTTGATTCGTATATGTGTAGTGAGCTTGTGACTCATGTTTTATATTTTATATTTAGTTTGCTCCAGTTGAGTTGTTAATTTATTCAAGTAAACCGTTGCTCCAGTTGAGTTATTAAATTATCCAAGTAAACCGTTAATCTTTTGTTTCTGCGTTATCTTTGCAACTTCTCTCCCCTGAGTCATCATACTTTTGGGAGGGCACGCCAGTACGGAAAACCACTAAACTTACATATGCATTGTGCGTATGTATGTATGTATGTATAAAAACCTTTTTGATGTTCACAGGTCATCGGAGGAACTTCATACATTGCATGTAGGTCGATCATTGCAATTGACAAAAGGTTGGTGTCTCTAAGAAGTTAAATCATTTGAGATAAGGAAACTTCATTGTTAACATGATAACTCCAAAAGTGAAGCTTGGGTGAACTTCATGCAATATGGTGTTGATCTGCTGTTCCAATGTAACTTGCACTTCATACTTGGTATATGTATCCACCTGATTGGGTGCAATAACCCAGAGCTGTTCTTTGTGGAGCTCAAAGGTCATTTGAAGTCATCAGCTGTCAAACTTTGAACACTATGTAACACTCTTGTTTAACTCCAAAAGTGAAGCCCAGATGAACTTGATACTTGGTACAGTAATGGGATTTTCTTGAAGTGAGTACACAACACATCTTGTATATTACACAGGACAGTTGAGGTCACAATCTGAAAAAGCTTTTATAAATGAAAATGTAAAGGAATATGCATTAAGTAGTGTGCATATAGGCGTAGCGTTTCTTTTGGGAATGGATAAAAGAGGGAACAAAGGAGTTGGCGAAAGACAAAACAAAGGGCAATGAAGCAGGTGTTTAGCTCGGCTATCTCGATTCATCATTTCTCTAACTTGAACTATACCTTCCTTCACCATTGTCAAGTGGATCAAAACAACATTATTTTCTTGAACTCTAATTTAACACAGAACATGGCATCTGCTTACATACCAAAAGGTTTTCAGAAAGATGGAAGATTTCATGGGAAAGTTGCCCTTTGCACAGCCTCGACTGCTGGGTGAGTATTCGTGCATGCAGATCACACTTTAGCTTTTTTTTTATCTAAAGAGCAAAAAAGGGCTTCAGAGATCCTGTCAGTGCTCTACCAGCCGATCTGTAGCTCTTAATTATTGGTGATTCCTCTATAGCCATATTAACTTTTGAGGTTTCTGTTGTTTGGTAGTAATGCTCAGTGTCTGTCTGATAATCCATCGTTTATTTATTTTAATATCTCTACACTTTTTTAATAAATTCTGCTTTGTAGCATTTCCATTTTAAGTATTGAGGCTTCATTTCAAGTGAATTGATAACATTTAAGTTTTGATTTCTCCTTTATATTATGATATATTTTGTCATGAATGTTATTTGTATGTATATATTTGTTTCCATAGAATCTTAAATGTTTTTGATCATGTTCCTTTTGTTATAACCGATACTTTGTAAATGTTTGCTTTCTTTTTTGATGGTATAAGAATTGGTCTAGCAGTCGCAGAACGGTTAGCTCAAGAAGGAGCTAAGGTGGTCTTAAGTAGTCGACGAAAAGAGAAAGTTGAAGCTGCGGTTGAAAAACTTCGAGCAAAAAAACTTGAAGTTTCAGGGATGGTATGTCATCAAGCAAAGAAAGAAGACAGACAAAGATTAATTGACTTTGTAAGTAAATTGTATTGTATTGAAATGTTGGTAGATATAACCAAATAATTATACCCGACCATCCATGAATGGGAAATTATATATAGGAAAGATGGGAGACATGGGGAGGTGGTTGGACTTGGGGGTGCATCGTTCATAGATCATAGTTAAATAGGGTAATGGAGAAGGATGGTCATGATGCACCCCAGAAAAAGCTGTAGACAGCAATAAAAGGGTAGAACTTGCTTGAATTCCTATTAACAAATATGTCTTTCCTCCGATAGACTCTTCAAACTTATGGTGTTATTGACGTACTGTTTGTGAGCGCTGGAGTCAATCCCTTTAAGGGTGATATGCTGTTGGTGAGTTAATACATAAATACTTAATAGCATTTTGATAGTTTGCTGTCTATGGTTGGAAACATTTATGTCAGTTTTTATGTTACGATATGTTAAATTCCGTCTGCAGAAGTTTTTAAGATGTTACCATGTAGGACGTACGTCAGATTTGCATGTACCATGAAGTGAGACTACTTTTGGCTACTGTTGATACGGTGAAGTGATTTAGTAGTAGGTTAAATATTAATTACTAACGCAATGATGACGAGTCAAGGATACGAGTAATCCATATTCACTAGCTACTGTACCTGTCTCATATGCTACCCGCCCTCTGATCCCCCGATCCTTCACTCCTCCCTCTCTGCAAACTGTTCGGTATAGTATACATACTAGACTGTAGTGAGTCTGTAATAGGTGTACTTGTGTCCTAGCTTTAAGTTACACTCATGGATTTGTACTCACAATTGTACTAATGAGAGCATTTTGGAGCACTAGCATAGACACTAGGGCAAGTTTAAGTACCGGTTGTTAGGCTTACTGCCTTGTACTCATCGTACTGGTACTAATATTAATGGGTATCGTAATTGTACTCATTGTGTCGTCCCCATACTGCCTTGCAATTGTGTTCGTTTTTCGATATATATGCAAATCGTAGATGTAGCTAGAAATATGTAGCTGGGGATTTTCATGCAGGGATCGAGGGCCACATTGGTTGTCCCTTCTTCCATTACTACACTGTCTTGAAGGAAAGACATTTTAGGTCACCAATGTAAAAAAAAAAATGCCATAGGTTATTAGGGGTGTGAGGGGGAGGGAAAGGGGTGAGGTACGAGATGTACCTTGGTGTTATGCCACTGGTGCAGAAGACATGTTGCCTGGTATAAAAGTGTTCAAGTTTTGCTCAAAAGAGGCTGTTGACTTTCTGTAATCTTTTAACAGAATAAATTTATTAGAAACGAAATGATCGTTTTCTTTGTCCATTCATCCACTGCAGGTTAAAGAACAAGAATGGGACAAAGTAAGGACATACTCTATATTTATGTATTTTATAAATTATATAATATATTTCTACATAGTTGAAATTGTTTTTACTCAAGTTGTCTAAGGTTTAATTACCTTCACAGATTGAAATCATATTCTTCTGCTCAATAGCTTCACTTACAGGAGAAATGTGCACAAAACTGGATTGATTTCAGGCATCGTGAAGTTTTCAGATGTTTGCCTGGTGGTGATGAGTATAAGTAATTATAGTTAATTAACAGATCTGCAGATTGTTTACATTGTGATTTCAAGCTTATTTAATATTCATTGGAAAAGAAAAGCTGTAAGTGTTGGAAAGAACAATGCTCCTCATTACTTTCTGAATGTGTAATTATTAATTAATAAATAAATAATAGTTGCAAGCTGGTACTCATTCCAGTCCAAACCCACACCTCTCATATAATAGTCATAATTGCCAGACTTGATATTTCAGTTGAAATATTTCTTATTCTCAGGCAGACGTGTAAAGTGACAAATTTAACTAACTGTCGAGGCCCCCCGGCGCGCAATGTATCAGCATAGTGTTGGTTGTTAACCTCTAGGATGTCATGAGATATATCCCTTGGAGTCTGTTATACTTTTAAAAATTGTCTATTTATTTTGAATTAATAATAAAGTTGATACCTAGCTTGGAAGATTAATCAGTGGATATATTTTTCAACTAGCATATGACCCTGTTATTCTGTTACCCTTAAATCTGATTTGGTTCTGTATAGCACTTTACAATCTAGGAAAAAAGGGCTAAATTAATAAATTAATAAAATAAAATAAATTAAAACATGAAGCCAACAGGCCTTGTAACATTGGACATTGCACTCTTATGCACTTTATAAACTAGGATGAAAGGGCATATAAATTAAAACCTGAAGCCAACAGGCCTTGTAACATTGGACATTGCAAGATTGTCGATCTTTGTTTACTATAACAAGTGATCAGCAAGGTGCTTGCACCACATAATGTTTACCAACATAACAAGTAAACCATAAGCTTCACTATAGTTTTCAAATGCCCTCATTAACTAGGTAAGCATTTGTTTGATTCTATTTACTTTTCACCACAAGTTCATTAGCTTTTAATGTCAATGTAAAAATTAAAAGTGTCCCCCTCAAATTACCATTGACAGTCCACTATGAAACAAAACAATTCTTGTACTGTTACCAATCCTAATGTTAATGTTACCAATAACTAAAAGTTAAAAAAAATGTGTTTTCCTGGGTACTTAAGAAGACTGAAGTAATTAATGGTTTGAATATGACAGTAAAGTTTTGCAGAAATGTGAGCCATGAATAACCAGAATCATTGTTGGTCTTTATTTCTTTTGCTCTGGCAAGAGTCTGTTTGGGACAATGCTAATGTCCTTTCATTTATTTGCTTGTCCACAATCAGTGTATTAACATAATTTACCATTTTTTTCCCCATTTCACGCAGTTATTCGAAGTCAATGTGAAGTCGACTTTTCTTATGATACGTGAAACCGTGCCGCACATGAATAAAGAAGGGTGAGATATTTTACATAGCCAGTAAATATTTTTTGAATTCTTCAGAATGAATTTCTTTTGGGATTTCGTTTAGTGTAGAAGGAAAACACCAGTTTTCATGCGGTGAAAGTTTTAACAGGCTGTTTCCTGCTGGTTCCAAAAGATCATGGAATGAAATTCAAATGATATTCTCTAAGATCTTGGAAATGGGATCACTGCAAACATCGTGATTTTTTAGTTTTTCTTTACTTAAGGCCTTGCATTATGATGTCAATGTCCTTTAATATGTAAAGTGGTCTGGTGTTGTCATTCACTGATGCAGACACTACAATACTTTAAAAGCATTGAAGACTCGCCCAAAACCGCGTGCCACGCTCTGAAAAAGTTAACTTTCCGTTGCTTGCAAATGACGTTTTCTTCTTGTCGCTACAAAATGCAGACAGTAATGAAACGTGATACCTTGTTATCTTTTATCTCGACCTGAGATGTCCATCGCTGCAATGTAAACTGTGTTGTGGGTATTGACCGTAGCTGTATGTATTGGCTGTACACTAGTGTCTAATTACCGACGGTAGCAAGCTGTGTGTGTATTTTCTGGGATCGATGGTGGTGTCTGACACTTCTGTTACACCTCATTCGAAACTAGGTCAGATTACCGGCATGAGACGTTTCTTTGTGCGCGAGTCTTCACACCAAGGCTTTAAGAAACAAAGTTTCAGCAGTAACAGGTGGAGTGGCGAGGAAGGGGAGGGGGTAGCAAATAAAGGTTTTACTTAAATGTGGTTGTGACTAAACCATATCCTTGGATAAAATCTATACCAATAGTACCACTTGTTTGGGGGGAGAGAATGGTTCTCCCCCTACCTTCACCCACTACCTCCCCACCCCTCCCTTACCCTGGAGGAAGAAACAAACAACTATTAGTAACAATAAATATAAAGATTACTGAATACAAAATGGAAGGGGAAAAAAAAAGAGCAATTTTCCATGCAGTTGATGTAGTGCAATTCTCCACAGGTTTCTGACCCTGGCTACTGAATATCACTATTGAATTCACAAAATTTGGACTTGTCTCAAGTTCATTGCAATAAACTTTCTTATAGGAGTATCCTACTATAGGGTCTCTAGTCAGGTAGCCCTTATCGCGCGATTGCGGTTAACCGTTCTGACAACACTGTTTTCATTTGTACCGATCGTACACACAAGGTACCCCTGTTTGAGTTGTCGTTACGCATTTAATTAAGTTTGTTGTTTTCCATTTTGGTTACACCTATCATGCATCATTTAGTTTGAGTGATTAGTACCAAATTAGTTTCAAGCTGGTGAACAGAGCTGTTCCTTAGGACCTACTTGTACCAGTGCATTTGATAATACTACTGTGATGTGTAACATTAGGCAATAGGCCTTTCTTGATTGGCTCACAAGTTAATAGTAAGCCTATCGTATAAAGTCAGTGAAAGAATGAGCCACTCGCCAAAATGTCGAGCGTAGTGCATTTTTTGCTCGACAGTCGCAAAATTCTACTCGCCATTGGCGAGTTGGCGACCGTATTTGTCGAGGCCTGGTGTCTACATTTATTAGGTTATTTGAATGTGTTGTATCTTTCGTTCTATAGTTTGTGAGTAATGGTTGTGTGATATCGTGGGTTTCTTCAAAATATTCGGATCTAAAGTGCACCATGATATTTTCCTGTAAGATCTTAATACAGATTCATTTATGAACATTTCAATTCAACTTTGCATTTATTTCATGTTTTCTTAATTTGATCGTTACTTCTTAGATGAAGTCATGTTTAGCTGCAACATTACCCCACCCATGCAAAAAAACTAAAGAAAAACGCTCATTGCAAAAAATATAATTTCACTATATCTAAGAAGTTTCTGTTTCCATCTCTCTTCCCTGTTTGTTTTGTACAGTGGTGGTGCTATTGCCATCAATTCTACGATAGCAGCCTTATATCCTGATGCCTTTGGAATGGTAAGAATTAGAGTATTAACTTGTCATGGAAGAGTACCAAAGAATACATTAAGAAAAAATTAATACCCCGGAGTAATTAACTTTGGTAGTTCAGAGGAAGAGAGAGAGGAGCAGGGATGAGGATAAATTTATCCTGCATTGTGGATGTGACTGAAGCATGTTCTTGAAAACAGACTATTCAATTTTGCTTTGTGAAAACATGATTCTGTAGAATTAAACAAAAAAAACTTTACCAAATTACCACTTTGTTCTATCTAAATGGAGCTACCATCCTCTTTCTGTGCACTGAGAATCCATACCTAATATTATACGGTCTAAAAAATGCAAATGAAGTTTCGAGAAAGAATATAACTGATCAGTTTGGTAGCTCAACTGGTAAACCTGTGTTACTACCCAAAACGGCCAGTTTTGGGCTGCAGCCTTAATTATGCCAAATGGGCACTTTCTAGGCATGAAAAAGGTTGGGATTTGGAGTGTGATATGCATACAATGAAGTCTGGCCGACGGGTTTCACTCAGTATCTTATCACTGGAGGTGACTACCTCTTTAGAAATAATACCATATTTATAATTAATACCATATTTAGAATTAATACCATATTTTAATCCTTACATGATCTGCTCTGCAAGCTATACACGTTTGAATTATAAGGCTCATAAAGGTGAGCGTTTCAATATTCTCTACTACTTCACTACTATATATGAGAGGCACACACAAGACTTTAGTTTCTTCTTTTTCGCAGAGGTTGTTCTTTCCTCTTTAATTTTATGAATTGATTTTGTCATATCCTTTCTTTATACAGTTTGTTCAGCCGTATGCAGTCAGTAAGACAGTTCTAACAGGCTTGACCAAAGTATTAGCTCCAGTGCTGGCGAAAGATAACATTAGAATCAACTGTATGGCTCCAGGGCCAATTAACACTGAATTTCTTGAAGGGGTAAGCCACTTGTTATTTTCTTATGAATTTCTTGTGTATTAAGGTAAATTAAAGGTCTTGAACATTTGCCCAAATCTTAGGGTGCTCAAATTTGTTTAACGGTTCCAAAACAACTATCACGTGGAAGGTGCGATACATGATCACTTTATTCCTAGACATTGTTGAGTGCAAAATAAAACAGTTAAATGTTTCAGTCTGAGAAAAACTCCTTTGACTGGCCTGGGGAGGGGGGAGGAGGGGGGGGGGTCTCAGCAGTTCTGTAATCTTTTCAGTTAGAGAATGAATATGAAGGGTGACCATGATTTGAATTCTAGCATATTTGGGAATAATACTTATAGCCTTTAAAACACTTACTCCATACAGCATTATGGTACTTTCAACTTGTTTTATACTAGCCCACATTGTGTTTTAAGTATTAGTTTGTGGGACAAGGTGTATGTGGGGGGGGGAGGTGGGAGTGGTATCGGTTTGCATAAGCCTGTCCTGTTTGTGCAAATCTGAGGAGGATGGTTACTCTCACCTCAAATGGTAGACACAAATATTTATTTCTTAAAACCACATAAATTATACATACACACACGTATGTAGATTTCCGCCTGAGGGTGAAAGCATATACTGTATGTTGAACATGTCATACCTGCTCATAGCTACAAGCAGTAATTAAATGTGGTTGTTTGTCAGTCTGTTTGCATACTAAACGGTTATTTAGATAAGTGGATTTAAAGAAGATATCTAGCAAAATGACATGAGGACCTTTACAAGAATGTGTACACTTGAGAGATGTGCAATCAATTTATTTTTTCATATGGGGACGCAAAGTTTTCTGTATTAGACTATGAAATGGGTCCTATTTTTCATATCTCATCTCTCATGATTACGGTTCTAAAAACCGTAGATATTGTACCTAAGTTAGCATTGCATGATCATGTAACATGGTAAGGATCAATAATACAATGTAGCTTTCAATGTGTATTAAAGAAAGGTATAGCTATTACCAGCAGAATCAACTTTGTAGGTTTCATTAAAATAAAGTTAACAAAAGTACCCAACTACTCCACCAACAGATCTATAAAACTTTCTATCCTGACGCAACAAGTCCACCATCAGTCGTCGTTAACAACTCATTTATGAGAAGGTAAACTAATTCATGTTTTATTATGTATTTCCTACACATACATTGGGAAGAGTTATATAAGTTCTATATTAAAGAGGAAGTCACCTCTCCCCTTGGGTGGAAAGTAAACAGTTTGGGTAAACAAATCAATTGATGATGGTACTGAGCTTCAGCTATGCTAGCTGTAAGGACCGCTATGCTATATTTATCAACAAAAGACACTTCCTCATAATTTGAGTAGTGGTGATCGAGGGGGAGGGGTAAATGGGATTAAAGGGGTTAGGGGCTGGGGGATGTTAATTTGGGTTAAATAGACACTATTGTGCTACACGAACTTACTCTAAAGTAGCTACAAAGTTTGGAAAAACATACAACCCAATTTGTCATCATTTCAAACTAGTTAACAATTCTGTAATATTTATTTACATGATATTCGTAATTTTGTGACAGCATCATTTCTGTTTGCAGGTTTTTTCGATTCCTTGCAGAGAACAGAATGAATCTGTGAGATGTTGTGGTGTGTGAATGCTTGCACTTGTTTTGTATTCCTACTGAGGACTCGAACAAAAGAATTCCAAGTCCTCAGACGTGATTTGAAAAAAATCACCACGTCCTCAGAAGAGTTCTATTGTTCAGTTTTATTGTTAACGTTAGGATACATGGATTTGAATGATGGAATTAAAAATGATGGGGTTCTCAGTCTGAATGTTAAATATGCTGTTGTGTGTGTGTGTGTATATTTGACACTGTAAACATGATAACCTACCATGCATAGCTTGCATGAACTTCACATGTGTAGATTCATGTTAGCCTAAGTGCCTGGCAGCTTTTGTCACTGGGAAACTTGATTCAAGTTGCAAGCTCAGATAAAGATAAATGGATTGAACCTTTTGTGTGCAGGTAATCTACTGTCTTTGTGGAGATAAACCGTCATTGGAGATCAAACAGGTCAAAGTCTGAAAAACAAGATAATTCCAAGATTTATGTTTCTCTGCGTTAAATATAGTTTTGCTTGGAATGAAGATCCATGTCATTATTTCTGGAGGTCATCAGTCATTTGAGGTCATCAGATGTCAAAGTCTAAAATCCTTGTAAACACAACTTCAAAAGGAAAGATTGGATACACTTTATACTTGTCATATCCACTGTGTGATTGTCAGAGCGATGAAACCCAATTGATGATGATACATGTGAACATTCAAATTACCTCAAGGGCGTAGGAACCGGGGGGACTGGGGGGGCGCCAGCCCCCCCAGTGAAAAATATGGTGGGGCGGAAGTATCATTCCGCCCCCCGCTCAGCAAGTCAGAAAACCCCTTTTTCATTTCCAAATGAGAAAAAATATCTCATTTGGAGCACCAAATTGCATCTAAGGCCAGGTGAAAATGCAAAATTATTTACAAAATGGAGTGGGTGTTGAAGTGTGCTATATTGCACCAAATTGCATCTGAGGCCACCTGGAAATGAAAAAAAAAAAAACCTCCCCCAGGCCGGCCATCAGTCTTCAGCCCCCCCCCCCCACTCAAAAGTACCTTCCTACGCCACTGAATTACCTCATGCTGATTGGTCTATGTTGACCAATAAGCATACTATAAAACACAGTGAAGATACATGCAG
>JAIPMN010035368.1:0-11605 GCA_020650975.1 Apostichopus californicus
CCTTTTCTACGAAAGAAATATGGTAACCCTAAGTCTACTGAGGATAATTTATACTGTGTAAGACTCTGAAGACTCCAACAAATTCTTCCAATCCTGGATTGGTGGATCAGAAAGTTTCATAGCACCATGTTTCAGTTTTAGTATATTTTTATGTTTTCATCATTAATAAAGTGATTTTATTTCCTTTCTTGTTAGATCTAAGGGAAGCCAATGAGGTGGTTGTGACGGGGCATGATATGGACGGTTTTAGGACCCCTCCCCCCACCGAACCTTACTACCAGAGGAAACACAGCATGTTGGAGCCATTGGACATCTATAATAGCGGATACATGGAGTATCTCGCCGACAAAGAGTACTTTGGACAAGAACAGGACTACATCAAGGCAAACATCGTAAGTCAATTCTAAAACTCATGTGTAATAGATTAAAATTTAATTCCATAAAAAGGGTGTTTGGTGTTTGTTTCATCACTGTCAAATGAAGGAGGGTGCTAGATCTAGGGATGAGGGTTTCGGTACATGTACTCCTCCCCATCCTCCTCCCCCTCCCTCCTCGCCACAGTTGGTAGATTTCAATTTCACCGGGTGCTTTTCATAATGGCAGGTATTTATGGGCTCTTCTGCATTTGCCAAAGGAACCTTCCACTAGTAGCATGTGCCCCCCCCCCCTCCAGACCTATACAGTAGGAGGAAGAGGTGTGCCCCCGTTCCCCAACTTCAGCATCCTACCCCACTACACCTCACACAGGTCATTCACAATGTTTCCTCTCTCTCTCTCAATTACCAGCTCGATGTCGCAGTAAAGAGCCAAGAGAACATAGCGAACAGAGTGCCAACAAGAAAGATCGTGGTTCAACCACCTAACGGAGTGGCTCACAACTACAGCACACAGATGCTAAACAGCACAGAACAGGCCAAGGAAGCCCTACGCCAACATCTGGCACAGGTAAAATGTCGTCACGCTGGTCGGTTGTTACCACCTCGGGAAACATCCCTCTGGTTAGGAAATGAAGTCGGTGGAAGGATGTGGAACTGCGGTGTTCCTTAAACGGATATGGCAAAAACAATTTAATACGTCAAGCTGGGAATGACACTAAATGTTGCCTTTCAAAAAACTAAATCACTTTAAAAGACATAATTGTAAAAAACACCCCACAAAAATTGAAAGGTTCATAAAAAGGTTAAACCAAATATTGGTTGTGCCCCATGGCACATTAGCCCATTAGGGGGGGGGGGTGGGGGGGTTAAACTGCCTTATAACTTAAATGACTGAAATAACCTCAAATTATTTAGTTTTTTTATTACTGTTTTAGTTGTAAAATTGCTGACAGGTAACATGACAGGTGAGGAAGACCCCAAGGAGGTCTATTACATGTAAAGTAGAGTTCAATGCTTGGATTTTGCAATATTTACTTTGGGGTTGCACCATCAATGGGCGTAATAGGATATTGAAAAATGGATTATCTGACAGCAATGGCAAATAGCAAAGGAACATCAAAGTAGTTATTGGATGGAAAATGGTTATTGTGCGGGGGGAAGTAGTGGTAATGGTTGTATTACATTATTAGTAAAACACAAACCAACATTACCAAAGTCAGAAATGTTAACTTTACATTCAGCCATTTTGTTTTGACATTATTTTTATTTTTGTACAACTTGCAGGAGCCAGACAAGAGGTTCACCTACTGCTCGTCGTATAACTCGGCGGCCGTCGTTCCGGTCAACTTAGAGGCTCTCAAACAACAGGAAGTGGAGGACGCTGTCTCCGCATGGCAGACCGGAGACGGGTTTGTGTATCCAGGAGTGGACACAGCCTCCAAGAGCAATGTACATCCCAGGAAACCAGATCAAGCCAGGATTGATGAACTTGAGGAGGTATGTCATGAGGGAGGGGAGGTGGTTGGGGGTGGGGGAGGGGGCGGGGGTTGTGTAGCATGGGAGAATTGGTTTGAAGTACATCCCAGGAAACCAGATCAAGCCAGGATTGATGAACTTGAGGAGGTATGTCATGAGGGAGGGGAGGTGGTTGTGGGTTGGGGTTGGGGAGGGGGTGGTTGTGTAGCATGGGAGAATTGGATGGAAGTAAAATTGTTATTTTCACTTTGATAATGGACACAAAATTCCTGATTTGGTGAAAATAGTGTCCATTGTTTGTTTGTTACAGAGATAACAAACTTTTCAGATTTTAAGGTAATATTTGTAATTTATTTTGACAATATGATGGATGTAGTTGGGATTGATATGTCTAATTAGGATTTAATATCAATTAATCTTCTTCAACCAGCTATGTAGATATTCAGCATAATCTATGTAGGAAGGAATTAGGCTTCAGCATAAACTATATCAGACAAGATTTTATTCACTCAAATTTGATGATAATTTCTCATTCAGATTTCTGTTGTTGAGTTAATTACACAATAACTGGTTTGTTCATTCGTTAAATGAATTCTTCAAACAGATGTTTGAAATCTTGAGAATTAGAAAAACAAAACATGAACACTATACCTAAACCTACCACACTTTAACAGCAGAGGTCCTTAGCCTAGCCTACTTTGCATATAAGAATAAAGGCTGAAGTAGTTATCGTCATAAACTGGTGCAAATAACTGTTGTTCATTTGAGACTTTTTGGATGAACAAAAAAGTGTCACACACCCGATATGTAACATAGCTTTAGAGATTTGACTGATTATAGCAAGAAGTGAAATATGGTTTTCAAAGACAACCATCTACTGTTATGATTTATTGTGATTATGATAATTAATTGTTGTGAATCATTACTTATTCAAAGATTTAGCAACAGTTGAATTCCCTTTATTAGTGAGTTTTGTTTGAGTTTCATATAAAGAATATATAGAAAACACTGAAAGATTAAGTCAAAATTTTGGATGGGAAATAAGTTAGTAGTGAGGGTCTTTCCCCTGCTTCATACAAGAGCTAATAAAGTCACAAAATATATATTAACTTTAATTTTTTGTTTTTCTGAAAAAAAATTCTGTTCATCTGTTTGCCATTTGTTCGAGCAGTATTTGCATCTGTAAACACTTTTTATGAAAATGAGAAAAATCAGGAAACAGTCGGTAAATTTGGGTAAATTTTGTGGTCGTCCTTGGAGAAGACAATGACATTACATGTATGGTAGTGATATCCTGGGAAAGGAATGCTGGTAATCTCCCCCAAGGACAAATATGGGAAACGTGACAGAACGGAATTACTATATATAGTAAACTTATTGGAAAAACATGAGATCAATTTTTTATTTTTTTTAATAACAGAATAATTTCAAAATCTGTTAAAAATTGAATGTAAATGTTTGTCATTTTTTGGGGGTGAAATCACAATTGTTAACAAACAGTTGTTGGAAGTTGGGTTAGGTTGGGAATATTTCTATCTTGAGAGTTTGTGGTTAATCATAGTTTTACTGACTGAAATGTAATGGACTGAGCTCATACACGGCCTAACATGATAGGGAAGTGGTTAACAGTTACCATACATCCTGATTTAAAAGGGTTGTCTCACTTTTGCAATGAAATTTAATTTATTATCCTGCCAGCAGACTTTTCCAGAGTTTCTAAAGGTGATGGCGACAATAATATGACTGTTTTTAAAAGACAAGAACTAAAAATGGTCGCAAAATGGGTTTGAGCCTTCTTTAAAATCCCAAATGTTTTCAAAGTCCCCCACCCTTAGACCCCTCCTCCAGAAAGTGGTTTCCCACTTTTCAACAAAAGAAATGGCAGGCAATCCAGAATCTACCAATTCTTTACTGAAACCTTGGCCACAAGACACTGCACTTGGCAAACCATCTGCAAAACAGTTGCCTCCAAAATACTACTCTGTTGTTGTCTGTGGTAACATCCCAGTGTCGCTGATAGTGAAATCAAAATAGTACTTATTGATCAGGGAGATAAGCCAAGTAATGTCAAAAGACTAATAAGTAAGGTTTACTAGTATTTTTGGCATCCCCACTGGCCCAAACTACGATAATGCCTATATAGATAGTTTTATCATCTTTAATCTGAACTATTTCAGTCCCAGTTTTAACGACATGTTCCTCTTCAAGAGAATGAAAGTACCACCCCTATTACTACTACTGATTGGAACCTAGCACCTTGTAACACAAATAATAATTCCTCTCCTGGTCATAGCGGCATTAGCTATCTTATGCTTAAAAATTGTCCTGCTAGTTTCACCATTAACTCCATTAAACTTTCCAATAGCCTCACTAAAGTAGGATATCTCTCTCCCGCTTGGAAAAAGGGCTACAACTATTCGCCTTCGAAAACCAAACAAATCCCATTCAAATCCAAATAAATATAGGCCGATTAGTCTACTTCTAGTCTTGGGAAAGATCTTTGTAAAAATCCTCAATCAGTCTTATTAGACTTTTACTCGAAAATACCAATAAGTTTTCTCCTTATCAGGCTGGTTTTAGGTCCAATATGTCAACTTTAAGTCCCATCTTTAGAATTACGGAAAGTATGGAAATCGGCTTCCAAAACAAACACCAAAAGACCGGTCTGTCTCTTGATTGTGAAAAGGCCGTTGATCAAACTGGGCATAATGGTTTCTAAACTTCTCAACTATAATCTTCCTATTAGACTATTAGACTCTTTCTTCCTATCTCCATGGCTGATCAATGAAAATTAAATTCAATGGTCTAAGCTTCAATTCCATTGCTGCTCAGTGCTTGGTTCTAAGTCCCCTTTTTTACAGTATTTAAGTCAATGACCTCCCTTACAATAAGCTTAATTCTACACATTACAGTCAATTCGCCCTCACCACATTACAGTCAATTCATGCCTCACTATTTGGCACAGTAGTAACAGAATTTCTTTCAAAAAATTCACTGATTGCATCAGCACTTGGTTTAGTCATTGGAGAGTAAATATAAACCCAGATAAATCTAAGTTTGTAACCTTTAAGTATCCTTACTATATTGACTTTAATGAGGACTATAACATCAACAGTAAAGTTACCCATGACAGTAAACTTAATTTAAAAAAACATATCACTATCACTGCCCGGAGAGTCCTGGATGATCTTAAATACCCTTAATAGTCTAAGTAATCTTCATTGTCTCCTTCCACACATTCTTTTACAAATGTATAAGACTAAAATCAAACCTATCATTACCTACGGCAGTATCTGCCTCCTAAGTGCTCTAAGTTCAAATTTCCAGATTAAATATTGTTCATAAAGCCCATAAAGCCCAAATTTACCTGAACATCCCTAGTTATTTTGCTACCAAACAAGCTCCTGGAAGCAGCAAACACAATCCCTCTCTTTGATCAACTTTGTTTTATTGTTTCAAACAAAAAATATTCGAAAAAAACCCTTCTCCTAGACCCCCTTATTCAAAATCTTCCTAAGTATTTAATGAATAAAACCTGTGCAATAAATAATTTAAAATCCTCCGTAGATAAGCTATTTAAACTGGGAGGAGGCTCTGGCAGAGTGTGGGGTACCCTATGTTTAGGAACTTGGTGGCTAGAGGGCTTGTGAATCAAATTCCGGAAGAACAGTTCTCTTCCGGGAACAGCTCAGCCACTGGAAAGGGATTTTATTCCTTTGATATTTTTGCTTAGCTTAGTGTTCCTCCGGGGAGGGTGGGGTTGCCAGGTCTGGGGCAGCCTCCCAGTATTATAAGCTTCCCCTCGTAGATTTTAAAAGCTTCCATTCTGTGAATATTGCTTGCCTTCTTTACCCTTATCATTGTATAAGAAAGTAATAGTCTACTCTTCTTATTTACTTTTCTGCTAACCTGCAGGAGCTGGCTGGCACGGCTCGATCAGGCTTGTCTTCCTCCCCCCCCCCCAAGAATTTCTTTACGTGTTAGTTGCATTACAAAATTTACTGACTGCATCAGCACCTTGTGTAGTAAATGGAGAGTAAAAATAACCCAGATAAATTTAAAGTTTGTAATCTGGAATTAGCAAACACAATCTCTCTCTCTGATCAACTTATTGTTTCAAACCAAAAATATTTGAAAAATGCCCTTCTCCTTGACCCCCTCATTCAAAATCTCTTTCTTACATAGTAATAAAACCTACGCCAAAAATAATTTAAAATGCACCCAACATATTCTAGATTTTTTTTAACTGGGAGAAGGCTCTGGCAGAGGGAAGGGGCACCCCTGTTTAGGAACCCGATGGCTAGAGGGCTGATGAGTTCTCTTCTTGGGAACAGCACAGCCACTGGGAATGGTTTTTCTTTCTTCTTAGCATAGTTCTCATCCCATGAGGGTGGGGTAACCAGGTCTAGAGCAGCCTCCTAGTATTTAAGCTTCCCCTCCTTGTAGTTTTTAAAGCTTTCATTCTATGTATATCGCTTCTCTTCCTACACTTACCGATGTCTTTAATTTAATAGTCTGTTTTTAGGTCAACCAGTAGACATTAAGAACTTAACCACATGGTATGTTGGTTAACTATTGTCAGTTACGAGACCCGGCACGATTGCTGTACTTGACAAAAGCCCTGTATTACTGCTTATTATTGACAGCAAATGTTATTGGGCTGCTCTCATAAGCCTGTACATTAAATTAGGTGTGTTTTATTCAGACAAATGCCGGATGATTTCTAAGCACTGGCAATTGTTAGTGAGGGGATAATTCCAGGGCTCACTGTACAATGTAATGTTGTTCAAAACATATAAATAGAATAAAGGATTACGTTTGTCAAGGACAAATGATTGAAGTGCAGATGGTGAGCCAATCATGAATTTGAGCTTAAAAAACTAGAACAAATTTGCTCAGGGTTGTTGGTTTTTGGAGACTCTTCTCTGTCACGGAAGTCAGCATTTGAAAAGATTCCAGCTATGTTACAGTATGTGACTTGGTAGTAATGAGTCATTCTTGAGTTTATATTTTGCATAGTGTTGATATCTTTGCACTAAGAACATACAAGTCCTGGAATTGTATTTTATTTAAAAACCACTTTGCTAATTTTTGATTCACAGCATTGGCAAGAGAACACACTCCATGCCAACACTCTGAAACCAACTTTGGAAGAGCGCGAGAGGTTCTCTTGGCCTGACCGCAAACTTGACATGAATCTCTGGCGACGTCCTTCCCCGAAAGGTTTTGCCCCGATCCCGCCGATAACGATACATGCCGCGGGTGAGACTCTGAGAGCCGAGAGACGGGCAGCCAGGGATGAGGACGACAGGGAATGGCAGACCAAGCTGGTGGTGGACGACACAGAGATGCATCACCACCGACTGACCTCCGGAACCGAGCTGATGGAGAAAGGATTTCATTCCAGCAATCAGCTGGACCGGCTAAACGACCTCCTGAAAGACCAACCCCAGACCGTGGCACTCAGGCAGGCTAACTTCCAGCAGATCCCAGCCCTGGGAGTCGTTCAAAACCCGAATGTAGACAGAATCGCGAGAGAAGAGGGCGTCCTACCGGAGTACCTGGAAGAGACCGAATACAAGGAGAAGCATCATGGGTTTGTTCCGGGGGCGTACGACGACAGAAGTCTACTTGTGGATTCAAACAGGATTGCCATAAAAAATATGGAACACCAAGAATTCATTAACCTCAAGGGACATGACTTCAGGTATTTACTACACTTTACACTTTTCAAGTGATTTTGAGAGATGGTAGCAGGTACTAGTTAGCTCTACTAGCTTATGTATATTCTACACTATACCCTTGTCAAGTGATTGTGGGAGTTGGTTTCCAGTAGTTGTGACTCAATTAGGTATGACTTTATACATTAACTACACTATACCCTTAATTTGGTATGACTTTATACATTTACTACACTATACCCTTAATTAGGTATGACTTTATACATTTACTACACACTATACCCTTAATTAGGTATGACTTTATACATTTACTACACTATACCCTTTTCAAGTGATGATGAGAGATGGTATCTAATAGCTAGGACTTGATATATGTACAACACTTTACCCTTTTCAAGTGTTTCTAGGTGGAGAGTGGCAGCACTGTTATGTCATCTCTTGCAGAATTGATACCAGATGTAAACTTCCAATAAAATAGTTCATAGAGTTTGGGCATTGGAAGGGGCTAGTACTGTTCCTGGGATGCTTGGTGCTTTTTTGGTGGTTAATGTCTGTTTATAGTTTATATTTATGCTTCATTTTTTATGATGGTCCTCCCTTAATACTTTTGGTGACTTTTGCTCCCTAAGTACCTCTTTAGCTAGTTCACAGAACCTGTTTTCTCATTCCTGTTTAGATTATACCACAAGGAGAGAAGTCCACTTCATAAGCCACTCTTGAAGCCGCTCTCACAAACAGAGAAAACCAACAATCTCTTCAAGAGGGTTCCGACTCCACCAGAAGATACCAATCCCAAGCATGGACCCGGTAACGTCTGTTTCAGACAACCCCCACCAGCCATAAGACCTGCCCCTGTACAGACAGAGTTCTATTACCCGGACAGAGAAATCTATTGGAAGTCACCGTGTAGTCGAGAGGCTACCAACAAAAAACAAGTTATCACAAACTTGTAAATGGCGTATAAACATTGGAGAAGACTTGGTGTGCTTATTAACCTCTTAAATTATTTAGAACATGTAAAAATATTTCCAAAGAAAGTTTCTTCCCTTTCACTGGTGCAATAATACATTCCTTCCACAAATTCCACCTTGATTTGATTTTAGTGCTTGTTTTGTAAATATTTGATTGATATTATTTCTATTATTTTTATGATTTCATTTTGTACTTAGTTTTTGCAGTAAAAGAGATGTACATTTCACAAATATTACTGGTTTATTCTAAGGATACAATGATGAACAGCTCCCCCAATCAGCAAAGCAAACTCTTTATCTGAGTGCGAGACATTAAAATTTTAATGTTCCCTAAGATATCTGTATGATGTCTACTGCTAAATTAAAATGAACATAATAGTCCTTGACTTCTTCAGATGCAAGGAGAAGACTTGAGCAAGTCTAAACTTGAATTATTCTGGCTTCAATTTTTAGTTTGTTCTCTTTTCTTTTATTTGAGGATTTTTATTTTTTATTTGAGCAATGAACTAATTATTGCAAATATCGTCCCTAATATATCAGATCTGATATGTGAGTACTTGAACAAAATTTATTTCAAATTTGTCAACTTTCATTTTTCTGGAAATATAATAACAGTAACGGAAAAACAAGGATTTTCCCACTGGTAGCAGGTTCATTTCATGTCAAATCACCAAGTTATTGAGTATGTTGTAGTTCGACCTCTCGAAATTTGTCCGCAACCAATAACTCCAAACGTGTCACATTGAAAAAATCTGATTGTTTTTTCTATGATATAGTATCACCCTGTTTTTACACAAAATTTCAAGAGGGTATTTTGCCTTATTTGTAATTAAAAATCCTCAAAGTTTGGGATTTTTACAAAAATTGTTTTTGCCCGTTTTGCTATTCCACATGTTTTTTGTTTTTTTCATGGTGCTTTAATCATGCACTGATTGTGGTAATTTTTGGAGAGGGTCCAGCAACAGCCATTTGTGATTTTGACATAGAATGACCCAGCACTTATTGTGTTATACCCCACATAAATTCTCACCCACCTTAGAAGTGATTTTTAAAGTTTGATGTCACATAAGCAGGAGTAAGAATTTTCTCAGTTTTTTTGACAGCTGATGTCATTAGTTTTACATTAAGTTTGTACTCGAATATATTTGATGAATGAGTTTTTCAATAAACCCTGAAATGAATAGTTCAGGTATTTTATTTCATATTAATAATAGATAACTTGAAAATACAAACATGTCACATACCTATCTGATTTACAGGTTAAGAGAAAAAGACATTGGAAACTTAGCACAAAATGGTTACGAGTATTGTTGTGATGTCACATTCATTTTGTATCAATAGTCCAATCCAGATGGACCACATACCCCATAGAAGCACTGTACATATGCCGATTTGCTAAACGTACAGGTGTTGACATAAGACTTCAAAACACCCCAAAAGAAGATTGTGCCTTTCCAAATTCCTTACACAGAATAAAGCTGGTATTGTTAAAGGCATTGAAGACTCGCCCCAAACCGTGTGCCGCGCTCTGAAAAAGTTAACTTTCCGTTGCTTGCAAGTGTAGTTTTCTTCTTGTGGCTACAAAATGCAGACAGTAATGAAATGTGATACCTTGTTAACTTTTATCTAGACCTGAGATGTCCATCGCTGCCGCTATGTACACTGTGTTGTGGGTATTGACCGCAGCTGTATGTATTGACTGTACACTAGTGTCTAATTACCGACGGTAGCAAGCTGTGTGTGTATTTTCTGGGGTCGATGGTGGTGTTTATCACTTCTGTTACACCTCATTCGAAACTAGGTCAGATTACCGGCATGAGACGTTTCTTTGTGCGCTAGTCTTCACACCCTTTAAATGTTTTGATCTACTCTTCATGCCCAAAGTTGACTTCTTGACAGATTAGGAGTAAATAACTTGAAGGTGAGTGAGCCTCTCAAATGTATTGGTTACTTCAATACTGGCTTTAAGTACAGATAATTCTCTTCATTTAGTAAAAAATCACACTTTGCTTGACTTCTCTGATGTTCTTTTGTACGTCACAATACTACATATGTACTGACACTACATTAAATATTGCTAGGAAGGGTCTTTTGGGAGCTGGACCCAGCAATCGAGGCCCTAGAAATAACTTGACTGTCTGTACAAAACGATTCTTTGACGTCACAACCGTGTTTGTACTGTTAAAAGTTTTTGGGGAGCTTGCGGTAAGTTTCCAAGGTAATTTTCTCCCAACCCATTAATCAGATATTTATATAGTTGGTGAACTGTTTTGTATTTTTTTTTTCCGTCATCTATTATTAATATGCAAAAACCTATATTAACAAAACATATTCCATATTATTCAGCAGAGTTCTCCATTGTCCTTTCTTTCCCAATTATTACAAATTTTAAATTGTCTCATATTTTCCAATGTAAAGACAATATTTTCCTTTAATTTCATTACTTAAAACTATTTATGTAGGAGATAAATAGAAAAGTGACCCTCGAAAGTTGACGTTAGGCAGAATTTTAGACTTGAAACGTCGTAGTCCAAGATAAAAATGAGAAAAGGGTTTTTAAGTTTCTATTCATGTTCTGGTTTTCAAATTATTCCACTTCAAAATGTCCTAGGTCTGGTACTCTCCTTAGTGCACTGGTCTAACTGTTAATGTCAATCCAGTTTTCCATCTATAAATTCTAATAAACGCAATCAAAACATGTTCTCTAAACTTTACATAAACAACAGACCATCCTTGATTGATGTTCAGCACAGTTTGTCCTTGGCAGGTCTTTAATGCAGTAGAAAGATGTTTATTTCAGGTCATAGAAAGTCATGTTTTTGCCATTGAGTGTTGTGTTACATCCGAGGAACTGACCTAATAGTCTGTGAGTCACATTAACTGATGAACTTCAGTTGTTTTAATGGGTCATTCCTCATCAACTCAAATGGAATAGAACTTAAAACCTGGACTGAAACCAGTGTTTTTATTTCTCTTTTGGAGGGGGGGGGGGTGTTTTTTTAACAGTCTATAAAATATCAAAATGAATTTTTTGCCCAAAATCATCCTTCTGCGTAAGAACTTAAATTGTGCATCTCCATCAAATGTACGAATTGTGAAA
>JAIPMN010035384.1:835-10928 GCA_020650975.1 Apostichopus californicus
TATCAACCAGGCAATAAAACTGCTATAATAGGTCCATATTTGGAGAAAAATTCATCGAATATTGATCGGAATATGTCATTTTTATGAAAAATGAAGCTTAATAAACCGATTTATATGGATTGGACAACATATATGAGCTATCGGGAATCGATATAATCCATCCTGATTGAAATTGGGAAAAGTCAAATTTTGGTCCAAATCTGAGCCTTATGATTTTTTCAATTTTGGGCCTAAATCGTGAATTTTTTAATTGTTTCCGAAACATGCCTATATGATAAAGCGGCCCATTTTATTATCAACCAGGCAATAAAACTGCTATAATAGGTCCATATTTGGAGAAAAATTCATGGAATATTGATCGCAATATTCAAATGTCATTTTTATGAAAAATGAAGCTTAATAAACCGATTTTTATGGATTGGACAACATATATGAGCTATCGGGAATCGATATAATCCATCCTGATTGAAATTGGGAAAAGTCAATTTTTGGTCCAAATCTGACATTTTTGTAAGGGTATAGCCTTATGATTTTTTCAATTTTGGGCCTAAATCGTGAATTTTTTAATTGTTTCCGAAACATGCCTATATGATAAAGCGGCCCATTTTATTATCAACCAGGCAATAAAACTGCTATAATAGGTCCATATTTGGAGGAAAATGCATCGAATATTGATCGGAATATGTCATTTTTATGAAAAATGAAGCTTAATAAACCGATTTATATGTATTGGACAACATATATGAGCTATCGGGAATCGATATAATCCATCCTGATTGAAATTGGGAAAAGTCAAATTTTGGTCCAAATCTGACATTTTTGTAAGGGTATAGCCTTATGATTTTTTCAATTTTGGGCCTAAATCGTGAAATTTTTAATTGTTTCCGAAACATGCCTATATGATAAAGCGGCCCATTTTATTATCAACCAGGCAATAAAACTGCTATAATAGGTCCATATTTGGAGGAAAATTCATCGAATATTGATCGGAATATGTCATTTTTATGAAAAATGAAGATTAATAATAAACCGATTTATATCGATTGGACAACATATATGAGCTATCGGGAATCGATATAATCCATCCTGATTGAAATTGGGAAAAGTCAATTTTTGGTCCAAATCTGACATTTTTGTAAGGGTATAGCCTTATGATTTTTTCAATTTTGGTCCAAATCTGACATTTTTGTAAGGGTATAGCCTTATGATTTTTTCAATTTTGGGCCTAAATCGTGAATTTTTTAATTGTTTCCGAAACACGCCTATATGATAAAGCGGCCCATTTTATTATCAACCAGGCAATAAAACTGCTATAATAGGTCCATATTTGGAGAAAAATTCATGGAATATTGATCGGAATATTCAAATGTCATCTTTATGAAAAATGAAGCTTAATAAACCGATTTATATCGATTGGACAACATATATGAGCTATCGGGATTCGATATAATCCATCCTGATTGAAATTGGGAAAAGTCAATTTTTCGTCGAAATTTGACATTTTTGTAAGGGTACATCCTTAAGAAAAATTCATCCAAATATCAACCATGCAATTGAACTGTTTCCCCCCCCCCTTTTTTTTAACTGTTCCCAAGCCATGTGTTGAACATGCATTTAATGATATCTGTTTTAACCTGCTGTTTTTACAGGATTCACACACTGGCGATGGCAACTCCCGATATCGAACATTCCTCAAAGTCTGCAGCGGTCACTTCAAACCGGTCTTCAGGCATTTCTTCTTCGAGAAGTTTCTGGAACCGGCTGTCTGGTTTGAAAAGAGACTAGCCTACAGCAGAAGCGCCGCAACGTGTTCAATAGGTACGTTTGCGGGGTAATTCCGATAGCTGAAGAAGAAGCTCAATATTTGTTTGGCGTAAATAAATAATGTCGTCAGAGAATTGCTATGACGAGAAATCGTCGCGCAAAAAATTCATCTGTTCAATTGGATTCTAATTTTTTTGTTAATTGATTAAATTGGATCGTATTCTTCCACAGAATGAGAATTAAGCGATTGATAATCTGAAGAGCAAGTTATGTGCAGGTTATGTGCAAGTTATGTCCAAGTTAAATGAAAGTTTTCCCTCAGTGTGTCTGTGATATTATTCAGTGTTTAAAGGGTGTGAAGACTCGCGTAAAAAGAAACGTCTAAATGCCGGTAATCTGACCTAGTTTCGAATGAGGTGTAACAGAAGTGTTACACACCACCATCGATCCTAGAAAATACACACACAGCTTGCTACCGTCGGTTATTAGACACTAGTGTACAGTCAGTACATACAGCTGCGGTCAATACCCACAGCACAGTATACAAACGATACAGCAATGGACATCTCAGGTCCAGCTAAAGATAACAAGGTATCACGTTTCATTACTGTCTGCATTTTGTAGCGACACGAACAAAACGTCACTTGCGAGCAACAGAAAGTTAACTTTTTCAGATGGCCGCACGCGGTTTGGGGCGAGTCATCAATGCCTTTAATTTTGGATTGTGTTGTGTTACATTATATCAGTGCCATTTTAATAGCAAGCCTTTAAACAGGATCTAAGCAGACAGCCAATGCCACATCCATCCTGCAAAATATTTCAGTCCAGCTCGAGAAGAAGTTGACCCATAATCTTGCACTTGCCTGGATTTGTGGTCACTTTTGGCCTGAGGCTTAAGCAGCCTGTCCTGCCCATCGTTGTTCAGTCGATGTCAGAGAGCTTACCGAGAACTAGTTGAGAACTGCTAGTTGAAAAAATTGACAAAATAGAAAAGAAGATATTGTATTTGTGTTTTTCAGGCAATTATTAACTGTTTACCTTTTTCTGCAAACGCTTTCTTTTTACATCTCTCTCTCTCTCTCTCTCTCTCGCTGCTTCAGTTGGGTACGTGGTAGGCCTGGGAGATCGACACGTCCAGAACATTCTGATCGACTGCAACAGCGCCGAACTGGTCCACATCGATCTCGGTATTATATTCACTCTGCGTTTTTGTCAAAATATACTTTTAACCCTTGTTTTCTTCTGCTCTGTTTTGCTTTGATGTGAAGTGATACCAACTTTCAGACACAAATTTGCAGCAGTCTCAAGGCTGCAGGTAATATTGCATAATGTGTTTATGTATATGTAATATTACCATGACTACAGAATAAATGGTTGCTAATGACACAGAGCGCAACCTGGCTGTGTATATATATGTCCAGTCCACTGTAGGGTAGAACTATAAAAGAGATATTGTAGCCCAGTGGTTCGCAAATAGCGGGTTGCAACCTGAAAGGTGGGTTGCAGAAAAAACTTGGTGGGTCAATGGTATTTGTACAAGAAACGTTTGTCATGAGCACATAACAGATAGCTGTTACTGGTGTGTGCTCTTGCCATGTATTAAGCACATTTTAGGCTCATGTTAAGCTCATATTAAGCTTGTTAAGCTCATGTTAGATGATGAGATGCTATCAGTTCATTAATACAAATAGAACTGGAAATCTCTGGAAATCTATTTTTCATTTATATATATTATATATTATTATATATTATATTTTTCAGGCGTGGCATTCGAGCAAGGCAGGATCCTACCAACCCCAGAGACGATTCCGTTTCGTTTAACAAGAGATTTGGTCGACGGAATGGGTGTCGCAGGTGTCGAGGGTGTTTTTCGTAGGTAAATGCTTGATCCACACAGTGTCTTATTCCATTCAATTTGTCAAAACGTGACAAATTGTCAAAAGTGGCCATGTTGCTGATTTTCTTGCAAATCACGTTCTCAACCCCCGCAGCGCCCATCATACTGGAATAAGCATCCTGAATTCTGTGCAGACCAAAATTAACACAATTATCAAACCATAAGGATTCTTTATTTACTTGGGACATTAAAGATTGTTCGTTGACACACTTTATGAAATGCGTCGGGCAACAATTTGCAGTACTCGACACCAATGGATGTCCACTAAAACTCATGTATTATATTATATATTATATTATAATAAGATATAAATTCATAATATAAAATATATATGATAATATATATTATTATATAATATATAAATGTATTATAATATATTATTATATAATATATATATATATATTTTTTATATATAATTATTATTATAATACATAAATAATACATAAATCATAATATTATATTATAATAAGCTGTGTGGAGTACAGTGTAATTGCAGTTGTTCATATCCTCTCCACCGATAGCAGAGCGGAAGCAAAGTCTTCTAGAATGCCGCAAAACTCGGCGAAGACTGGAACAAACTCCGCAACTCAATTGACACGACATCAACATTCGCTTCCAAGCTACTGATCATGAAATCATGCAAATGATTTGTTGAATTCCTTTCTACCACATTTCCTCACAACTCTGTTGTAAGATAGTATTGCATCTACATAAGCTTCTCTAGTACATCTGCTGCACAAACGTTGTCATGTTGACATGCGATTTTGGTCGTATTAACCCTATAAATTGTTATTTTTCACCATCTTTCCCTTTCTTGACCAGATGTTGTGAAAAGACCATGGAGGTGATGAGACACAACCAAGAGGCTTTATTAGCAGTACTAGAGGTGATTTAAAAAAACATTCAGTATTTTTAACCTAGACCCCTTGGTATTTCAAAGTTTTCTTGCTTGTGGACTGGAGTCCATGAGAGGTGGGTAAGCCTCTTACGAATGAGAAATTTTAACATTGCAATATTGTGTTACATTTTGCAATTTTTTAAGTATGTCGTGTTCTTCATTCCACAAATGTCAGCAATCTTATTCCTCAGGGAATGAGTTTAGCCGTCCTCCAAAAGGGTCGCGACCCCCCAGTTTGAATACCAGGGGGTCTCAGACCACCATCGAGGGTGTCATTACGACATTACGAAGGAACACCCAAAAAAGATATTGAAAGAATTGCCTGTTTGCATTGACAATGTGATTAGACCAGACTGGTATATAAGGGGGCAAAATGTCGATAATGGAATATGTAATAATTTTAATAATTTACTGATTTTAAGGATTCTTGGAGTGAGAAGCTAGGTTCATCATCGGGTAGTGATAGTAACATAACATAACATAACACAGCTCCATGGTCACCATTTATTTCTACACTTTATACTGTATTACTGTGAGTTTTCACCAGGTTCTGTGCTATCAACCCATTGATGTAGCTCCACCATTATCGTTCGTATTTATGTTGGCATCTTACTCTATTTATTCTCCAGGTGCTGTTGTACGATCCGCTCTACGACTGGACCATGTCTCCCATGAAGGCCCTGGCCCTCCAGAAGCAACAAGATAAACTGGAGGCAGACGGCTTGGGAGACACGAACACCTCGGCGACCGTCGGCAACATGTCCTCCATCAATATCGACCAGATGGAACACCACGGGCGGTCGAGGTACCAGGCCGAGCAGAACAAGGAGGAGGTCAACACAGTGGCAGAGAGGGCACTGTTGAGACTGCGACAGAAACTGCAAGGCTTGGAAGAAGGAGTGACGTTGAGCGTCTCGGGGCAGATCAATCACTTGATACAAGAAGCTAGAGATCCAAAGAATCTATGCAGGGTGTTCCCTGGTTGGCAGCCATGGGTGTGAATCTATGCAGGGTGTTCCCTGGTTGGCAGCCATGGGTATGAATCTATGCAGGGTGTTCCCTGGTTGGCAGCCATGGGTATGATGATCAAACAGTTACAAATATGCAAAAAGCTGTATATATAATATAGATAGGATGATCGCCAAGGTTGATGATTGCCTGGTTGGCAGCCATCAAACAGTTACAAATATGCAAAAGCTGTATATATAATATGGATAAGGATGATTGCCAAGGCTATTTACAAAAAGAAATCTTAGGTGATGGTGGTCTCTCTCTATCGATTAGAGAAGAGGTTTCTGTTCCTACGTGGAACTTTCATGTCGAGAAGTAAAAGTTGTTAATGTGTGAAGGAGGATGGTTGCCAAAATTATCACGAAAAGAAACATTACGATCGCCTCGTCGATTCTACAAATTGGCTTAAATGAAATTAATTTTTTTTCCATTTATTCATTGGTTAACAGCCATTGGGAATTACCCCCAAAAGGACAAACACTTAAACTTCTTACTTCAATCAAACTTGTGACGATAAAACATTTGTAAATTACAGTGAAACAACGAATAGTTAGTTTGAAGCACTGACATGAAATTTTACCTTGTGTACCTGAACCCCGCTAGTCACAGAGGTACAAGAAGAAGAAGAAATGAAATGAGACTAAATGTAGAATTATCAATACAGGTATGATTGCACATTATAATATTGACTACTGCCACAGTTGTTGCATATTCATAAAGAAAAAATAATAAAAAAAAAACATTTTCCAACGTTACTGAGCAATGTTTGCTCTCTATATATAAATTCAACATCACAAACGTGGTTTGTGATAAAAAATAGGAAAAAAAGAAAAATTTTGTATAAAACGGAATATTGTAAAACTAGCTTACCAGCTTGACATTACATAATACCGCCCCCCCCTTAAACAAAATGGTTTCCTCGTCGAAAATAATGAAAGCCCCTAACAGTCAGGGAATTTCACGATGTCGTTCCAGTTGATCAGTTTACCCTTTGAAATGTTTGCTTACAGATCTGTTAGTTATTATGCAGAAATAAACATTTTCACCTGATCACATGCTATCCTGTTACTTTAATAAAACGATAACAAATTTGAAACATTAATATATTCACTGTGCTAAATTGTCTCTCTCTTCATGCCACAGCAACTTGAACCTGTAAAATTTACATCCAAAACTAACCTATCCACATTATTTCAACCTAAGTCGTCCATTTTGCCACTACTCCCTTCATGAATAAAATTTCTCACCGATGAAAGATACCTGAGAACTGAACACATTAACTTTTTATGTAACCACACACACCATCTTTGCCTTAAAATGCAACAATGTCAACATCTCCAGAGAGCTGAACGTAAGAAAATTAACTAGCTGCTACTGCACTGGTTAAAAAGATTTTTTTTAATACCTATCTAGAATGATTTACATCACTATTGTGTCTCCTCTCAATATTTTTCCTTTCCTTTCCTTTTTTTTTACCATTTCCACTACAACTATGTATAAAGTTTGTAATAGTTACGGAAGGATGATATTAAATATCACAAATTTCCATATTTTCTTGTGACTCTTGAGTCTTACTTTAAGATAACTTAGTTTATGACAATACAATGATCAATATCTGATTATAGTTCTGAGAAATATTTCATCTATTCTAAGATTAATATATTTCACGCCCAGCCAGCGATCGAATATTTCATCTAGGGAGAGAGGGAGGCACTTTGCGACACAAATCACAGAATAAGTGATCCCCCCCCCCCCTTAACTAAACAATGATACATTCTGAAAGGTTTGGCTCGGAAAAGAATGAAAACATTTACAGCCGCCGCTCTTCCAATCTTTTACTTTTGGAATAAAAACCAAAAGAAAATAATGCAAATTCCGCACATACTTGTTGTGTTCTTTTTTAGCACATATCGTATAAAAGCCTTGGACACGCATCGACGCTTGGATGCCGCCCTCTTCCAGCCTTCTCTTTCATCAAAGGAATTCTTCAGATGTTATATGGCGAGTTACTGAGAGTGAACTCTGGCTGTCGTTGCAGCATTGGTCATACTCGTGAGTCGACGAGTAAATCATCGTCGCTGTCGTCTTTATATTCCAGAGGATTAGGAGACGTCTCTTTCAGTATCTCTTCGTCTTCCCCGTCGCTGTCGAACAGACCTCTGGTTTCCTCCAGGGTCGACACCGAACGATCCCCATTCGATAACTGTCGTGTGAAAACGACAAAATAGTGAGTGGGGAAAGAGAGATGTTATATAGGACGGTAGTGTTATATAGGATGGTGGTGTTAGGCGGTGGTGTTATACGGGACGGTGGTGTTATACGGGACGGTGGTGTTATAAAGAATGGTGGTGTTACATAGTTATAAATTACATATTATATTGAGTGCATTAATACGCTTGGTAACTAACAGGACATTGCTGTCATAAACCCCACTGATGTCAAAGCTTCAAGTCAAACTGCAGTGTTGAATTTATAACTCGTGGCTGCAGATAACACTCTTGGATGGTTTCACCACAAATGATCTCTCAGTGGATGTGAAATGCATCAAGAGCAATCCTCCTTAACTGTCTTCGACATAATTTATTAATTAATTAATTAAACTTACCTGAGAATATGAATAAGTTGGAACGTTAGCATACGATCCAGGAAAGCACCTTCTGATTCGGACATATATCGCTGACCTGCGAAAAGACGATATCAATGGATTGGTAAATGATTTTATTATATGTGGATATGGATCAAATTCAACTCAATCAGCCACAAAAACCTCAGCGAGTAGTTAATTACCAACACTTTGAAAACTGCTGTGAAAGTGCCAAGTCCAAACTCACATATTACCTGTGAAATACAGTAATTGTTTGTTCAAAGAGTTTTTAAAATATATGATCAGGATTTTTAGAACCTCAATCAATACTAAACAACTCACCTCCTTTCTCTTTTATGAAAGACAATAACCAAAATACAAATAGAGACCACGAAGAAGAATGCCAGAACCACTTTCCCGAAGGACCCCCTCTGTGGTCCTTTCGATGTACCATTGCCACCAGCATCGCCTCCACCATTTGATCTACCAAAGAGAAGGAAGATAAAAATTCAGATAATGAACCGTTTCCTTTGGGGACTTTCTCCCCCCACCCCTTCCCCCCCCCCACCCCCAGCTGAGCACTTCTCACAAGCTGAAAATGACTTGACTTGAACATCTGAACAATGTGGAAAATAATGGATAGTCAATTCGTGTGTGTGTGTAACACTATGACCAAGAGTTCGCCAATTTCGTTTTGTGTCGATTTCATTCTAAGCGGCTAAATAACGTATAGCTTTTTTTCCCCAAACTGACAGCCTACAGTAGTTCAAAACAACGACGGCCCAGTTTCGACGACGAACATAACCAATCAGGGGCGGGGCAGGGGGTGGGGCTATAATAGCACTCATCAGCCCGTTCAGTGTGTATGGGTGCAACTCTACGAGTCTTGACGAATACTGAAAGCTATGTCATGACGTTCGAGCCTCTTTCAGTCGGGCAGTGTGTGCGTGTGGCGAGCTTTTTTTTTTTTCAACGAGGCTTGTATCAGTTTTTAGTATTTTAAGCCATCTTGGAAACCGTCAATTTTCCATCACAGATGAAGCTTATTCGTCTATGGATAATGGCACCGATAGCACCAATAACAAAATGGGCTTAACATGGGAGAAGACTATTAGTCTATGAAGATTTCTACCTCTCCCTGGACTGGAAGATAACAAAACTGTCGACAACATCCTGAGGAGAATATTAGTAACATTTACAATTTGACAATGATATCATCATTTCCCTCTTGTCACTATTTCTTGTTAAAAATCATTTGCTTTATAAACATCAGAATGGTTAAACACACCACTTACATTAACTGGCAAACGTGAGATGTTTCCCATATGAAGAAATATTGGCAGTTTCCGGATTCGTACAAAAACTTTGGTTGGCCCTGGAATGGACGACAGAAAAGGAGAAAGAAACGAAAATGTAGTTTATTCATGCATCAATAATAACATGTACTAATTTATCACCAAAACATGGTTTTATCATTCATTGGTCTCTGTCCTACCAATAACCTTGATTTGACCGCTCCTGACACGTTGATATTGAAATAGTCAACGTGAAACTTTGGGTGAAGTAATTTAGAATTTTTCAAACGATACCTTGACCGACCCCTAAATAGCTTCCTTTCTGTAACCTGTCCAAAAAAAAAAGATGGAAGGGAGGCTGGGGGATGGGAGGGGCGCAATGAGGGTGATGGCTGGGAGGGTTAAGAATTGGGTGGGGCTTCACGTTAAGGTACGGTTGTGGTTAGGTCATGGTTAACGTTGGGTGTCGGGTGGGGTGGTGGTGGTGTGAGATTATTTCCTTCGATCCTGCGACAAGCCATGAGTAACAATATTTTCAGATCTACTTACGGGCGTCTGTTCTGAATCACACTTGAAGATGACAGTGCTGAAGACGTCAGAATGGTCCTTTCGACATGACGCTGGGTTCCTGGTAACCAATTCCA
>JAIPMN010035391.1:0-14943 GCA_020650975.1 Apostichopus californicus
GTCTAAGGGGAGGGGGTGTCCCCCTCCCCTTTGGAAATTTTTTAGTTTTGAAACGTCTTCAGATGCAATCTGGTGCATATTTTAAGTCAAATTTGATTTTCCGATGAATGTGGAAGTGGTGACTGAAATGGGGGAGGGGTCTAAAGGGAGGGGGTGTCCCCCTCCCCTTTGGAATGTTTTTAGTTTTGAAACGTCCTTAGATGCAATCTGGTGCATATTTTAAGTCAAATTTGATTTGCCGACGGATCCCTTAGACCCCTCCCCCTCCCCTTTGGAAAATTTTTAGTTTTGAAACGTTCTTAGATGCAATCTAGTGCATATTTTAAGTCAAATTTGGCACGGAAGAAGCTCCCGTTCTCCTTTTCTCTATTCAGCTTTCCTTCTTTCTTCCCCTTCCGCTCTCTTCACCTTTTCTCCTTTTGCCGACAGACCCAAAAATTTGCCGACAGCGACCAAATTATTGGGGGGGGTGTGACACCCCCCCACACCCCCCCACTCGCTACGCCCCTGACTGTAAATGACATTTGACCCCACCAAAAGCATCTTCTTGTACTCAATGTGGTTCACCTACATACCAGATATGAGATCTGGGAGTCCAAGTTCTCCTTCTATTGTGTTTAGAAGTTGCAAGCTTCACAAAGACACACACATACATGTACACACATGACGCACGCCAACAAAGGTTACGATTATCATCAAAACAAAACAGTCATTTTAAACATTTATGCACAGAACATCTCTTATTGGCACATATATCTGGGTGTTCAGTCTTCCTTATATTCAGTTCTTATGATGTATTCATGCATTATTAATATGATCATTGTCTATACTTTTATCACCATCCAGCAAATATGGATAAACCTTCATGCTCTTATCAATTTGGAGAAAGCGACAATGGGGATCGAGAGGTATGTTCATATTCAGTTGCATAAAAGGATCAATGGAAAAGGCTCATTTTCCAACTTACTCAAACTCTATTTTCAATAATTTTTATTAATGTCATGCTGATTTACTTTCTAGTCAAAAATACAGCCATAGTGCATTGTGTCGAAGGATTGTTGTCGTTTGAGTGTTTGCCGCCATCAGTCGAGGACTTGGACACATTACCCAAAAAAAATATGACCCAGTATCACTTTACTGGGGTATTCTGTGGAATGCAACACATGCTGCTTGGAAATTGCACTAATAATGGGAAATGTTTTTATTGCACCATTTTGGACAGCAGACACCCTAGTAGTGGTACCCTGTCAAAATGGGCTCAAAAGGACCAGGCCCCTGTGCGTGGTAAGGCCTGTAAGGTCCAAAAGCGGGTTTCCTCCCTATACTCTAACGTTAAATTATTGACTTATTTCGGGGTTTTTCACAAAATAGCCCCCCTATCACCCTAGGGAGGTATCGCAACCCCCAATTATTTTACCATTTTGGACAGCAGACACCCTAGTGGTTGTATCCTGTAAAAATGGGCCAAAAAGAGTCAGGCCCATGTGCGTGTAAGGCCTGCAAGATCCAAAAGCGGGTTTCCTCCCTATACTCTAATGTTAAATTTTGTATATTTTCAATTTTTTCTCGAAATAACCCCCCTCTCTTCCCAGGGAGGGATCGCACCCCCACTTATGTTACGATTTGGACATCAGACACCCTAGTGGTGGTACCCTGTTAAAATGGGCTCAAAAGGACCAGGCCCCTGTGCGTGGTAAGGCCTGTAAGGTCCAAAAGCGGGTTTCCTCCCTATACACTAATGTTATATTTGGTATTTTTTCAATTGTTTCTCAAAATAACCACCCTATCACCCTAGGGGGGATCGCACCCCCACTTATTGTACCATTTTGGACAGCAGACACCATTGTGGTGGTACCCTGTTAAAAAGGGCACAAAAGGACCAGGCCCCTGTACGTGTTAAGGCCTGCAAGGTCCAAAAGCGGGTTTCCTCCCTACACTCTAATGTTAAATTTTGTATTTTTTCGGGTATTTTCTCAAAATAACCCCCCTATCACCCCAGGGAGGGATCGCATCCCCAGTTATTGTACCATTTTGAACAGCAGACACACTAGTGGTGGTACCCTGTTAAAATGGGCCCAAAAGGGCCAGGCCCCTGTACGTGGTAAGGCCTGCAAGGTCCAAAAGCGGATTTCCTCCCTATACTCGTAATGTTAAATTTGGTATTTTTTCGGGTTTTTTCTCGAAATAAACCCCCTTTCACCCCAGGGAGGGATCGCACCCCCAATTATTGTACCATGTTGGTCAGCAGACACCCTGGTTTTGGTACCACAATGAAAATAATTATAATAATCATAATAATAATGAATATGCCAAATTGACCAAAGAAGGTTTTGAGCAAACGGTACTCTCTTTCATTTGAAAATGCCACATTAACCAATGCACTAATATAAAGACAGACTAATTATTTTTGGTCAAGTGAGGGCGCTGTTTTTCTGATGTTTGTCTTTATGTTGGAAAATGTGACATTTTATCCGTGAATTACATATTATAGTGCCACTTGTGAGCAAAAGAACAATTTGATTCTTCATTAAGCACATATTATCTATAACTCAGAGTATACTTCATGTAATAGCACTCCGGACCACATTTTACATCTAGCTGTCATGACTCTGATATTACAGGATCGTGGCAGATAATTACATAACCGGTATCGGAATTAGTAAAAAGGCAGGGCATACCAGTTATTCTATACAGATTATTAGTTGTGATCACTTTTCCCACATTAGCCAATACAACTACCATTTCAGCAAATTAATTTAGACATGATATTCACATTTTGTACGAAAGACTATATTGTGATACAGTAAAATGAAATAATGCTGTAGTGAAGCAGTGAAGTACTTGGTAAAATTTAGCAAAGTAAAAAATAATCGCTTTCGCAATCGGCCAGATTAGACAAAAATATTAAGTTTTCAGTATTTTCCAATACTGCATAATCGTTTCATGACCACTACATGTCACTACTATCAGTAAAATGGAAGCACCATGTACAACGAAACCTGCATATGTGGGGGGTAATATTTACGTAATGAATATTTTAGACACATTTAATGTTACATGGTATTGTGGAATCACAAAGAATATATAGCACAAACAGGTACAGGGAAGCAAGAAGGTGCAGTAACACTGGTACTAATAGTTGACCTCATATGATAAGTCCTCCACCATTAGAAAAACCAGAGAACGCAAACATTCAATGGTTCCGATACCGGGTCTATCTACAGACATAATCTACAGACATGATTTTCAAGTTATATTCATATTTAAATTTTCAATTGACGTAAGACGTACTTACTAATTCAGATATGACTGAAATTCACTGTTTTTGAGTTATTGTGGTAACAAGCTATCTTCAGTGACTAAGTATTAAGCCCCGCCCACTCATTAATACTAATCATATAAAATTGTCGTTCATATCATTTTGTTCCTACCGTATACTTACTTAAGGATTTTACGTTAAGCCCTGCCTACTCATTAATATTCATAGATGCATACCAAAAACAATAGATTGTGAGAATGGTATCAATCCAACATTTTGTTCTACAGATATCGTGGTAACGAGCTCAGGTGTCACACACACACACACACACATAGGGGTGTTAGGGGTTGGGTCACGTCAAAAGCACATATGCAGGCAGACTAGACTACATAGGTTCCTATGATGCCTTCGGCATCGGAACCAACAACAGGGGTCATGTCAGGGGTCAGAGTAGAAACAACGTAAACAGTACTTAGAGTATTTGTTTTTGTGCTATTTTGAAAAAAAGGATTTCGAGGAATAGATGTAATATAGTTTAGGGGAAATTGCCAGTTGGCAGGCAGTTCTGGAGGCGGTGAAGTGTGACAGGTTGAAGGCGATTTTCGCCGTTTATCTGGGGCTGCCTTTTTTGGACGCTTGTGTGCAGGGGAGGGGTGTTTCGTTTCGCTGCGTGCTGCTCGTCCTTTTCTGATTTGTGGATTGTTTGAGTGGGTTGTTAGGGGTTTGTCTCTGCGGGTCGGTCGGTGGGCGTATTTTACTTTTTGGCTCGCTTGACTTTTCTTTGTTAGAATGGGTTGTTCAGGTAGTGCCGTTTAGCCGTGACGTTTTGGATCCCGCATGGCGGGTCACGTAAAAAGCACAGGGGTCATGTCAGGGGTCAGAGTAGAAACAACGTGCTTTTTAAGTGCAAAGAGAACGGACACGGACCAAAAGTCAACAAAACCAAACAAAAACAATCCCAGTCTGTATAACAACCCCCAAAACTCAAACTGAAACCCACAAACAGAAATCTCTCAGTAACCCACATATGTATATAACGTAGCGTTTAACGTGACGTGAAAAGGACACGGACCCAAAAGCCAACAGAACCAAAACAATAAATCACTACAAACCAGCCCCAAAAAGCCAACTACAAACCACAAACAGAAAAACCCCCACCAACCCACTTTATTTAACGACCACACAACCCCCTTACACCTAACAACTAACTCACTCCAAATTTCATCCGGGGAACGCCCGATAGTAGACGACAGGCTTGCGCCATCGTCTACGAAAGGCCATGTCGGGAAGCCGTGCATGGTCCGCCTCCATGCGCAACTTAATGTCACTTTGCACGAGGGGGACGACAGCCTCGGCCCTCCAGACGGTCCCCATCGAAAACTAGGCGGCATCTGCTGTTCCAGATGTGTCTCCTGATTATAGCGGCAAACAACAACAGCAGAACCCTAACCCAGGTTGGGCACACAGGGGGCATCAAACTATACAAAACAAAATCACTACTAATGACCCACTGTGTCGACCAATAACACGAATAACGAAGGCGTGAAACCATTCCCACACCAACCGGACAAAGGGACACTCCAGCAAAAGGTGTTGCATACACTGTAAACATTAGTTAGTCACGAATGGCAAAGTCTAGTCACAGTGACTAGAGTTAGCTAGTCATTACTGTTACGTGATTCAATCTATAATCTATTATCATTGTATAGTCGATCAGGTTATTGCATGCACCCCAGCGGAGGAGCTCTCGTGTGTAATTGAAGAACGTCACAATATACTTACCTAACGTTAATCACCGTGTCTGTGTTATCTATCGGCCCACGAAACATGGTGGCAGCGATGTTTGGGGTTGTTTAAAGGACGCTGTTCCGATATTCAAAGCGAAAAATATATTTTCAGAATTGGTCAAGTCGTAAATACTATACGAAAACTGTCTTCGTCCAACAGGTTTTCGCGGTGAACATTAGTACAGGTATTAGTTGTGCGAATATTGACGAGTAGTAGCATACACACTACACCATGGCAGACTCCGAAGAGGCGACTACGGAGGCGACTAGAATGAGTCGTAGTTCTGGAAACATTAACCCTCCACCTCGCCCTTTGAGCTAAAAGATGGGGTAGCGGAAGAATGGAAGCTTTTCAAACAGATGTTTGAGGGGTACTGTATCATAACCCAGCTAGATAAACATGAAACTGTATACAAACAGGCTGTATTTTTACACTGCATTGGAGCCAATGGTGTGAAGATATATAACAGTCTAACGTTTGCAGACGGGGAGGACCAGGATGATATTAGAGTCATCATAAAGAAATTAGATGATTACTTCATCGGGGAGTGTAACGAGACCTACGAACGATACGTATTCAATAAAAGAGACCAGAACACAGGTGAGACCATTGATGCATATGTTGCGAATTTGCGCACACTTGCCAAAACATGCAATTTTGGTGAGTTGGAAGAATCATTGATAAGGGACAAGCTACTTTTGGGTATAATTGACCCCAATACTAGAAAAACTCTACTTCAAACTAGAAAATTGACACTGCAAACAGCAGTAGACGTTTTTAAAACCGCAGAAGCGACGACTAACCAAATGTCAAGGTCAGCTAACACTAATAGCAGCCAAAATCAGTCAAAACAGGTGAATCAAGTTGACTATCAATCTCAAGACTGTGAATGGATTAATGTAATTAAAACAAAGAGTAAAGATCTGAAATGCAAGATGGAGGTAAACAATCAAGCGGTTGTTTTCCAAATCGACACAGGTGCAACCGTTAACACGGTACCTGAGAAATATGTTGGTGCTACGACAGGTGATTTAAAGACCCTGACTACGTGGAATGGTACTCAAATCAAGTCAAAGGGTACAACCCGACTAGTCATCAGAAATCCTGTCAATAACAAGGCATATTCAGTCGAGTTTGTTGTCACAGAGGACACTTTAACTCCTAATAACGGAGTTAAAGCAGCACAACAGATGAAACTCATTCAAATAAATTCTGAAAACATGCAGAGAGTCATGTCAGTCACAGATGTCGATAACTTCCCGTCAGTGTTCGAAAATAAGCCACACTAATAACTGATGGAAATGTGAGACCAACCGTGATGCCAACTAGGAGGGTACCACTAGCTATCCGTTCCAAATTAAAGCAGGAACTTGATAGGCTAGTAAATGCTGACGTCATTGCTGTGGTAGATGAGCCGACACCGTGGGTGAGTGCACTGGTCATCGCACCAAAGAAAAATGGAGACCTGAGAATATGCATTGACCCTAGGGAGCTTAATAAAGCACTACAGCGAGAACACTACACACTACGTCGTCGGCGTAGTTTTGCCCCATTGCCCTCTCATGGCCCATGCACTTTCAGTTGCCACTTTGAACGTGAATGGCATGAGGGATCATCGCAAGCGCAGTCGCATTTTCCAGTATTGTAAGTCAATGGAGGTCGACTGCGTTTGCCTGCAAGAAACACAAATTTTGGAAGATGTCCCTCTATGGGCTTATGAGTGGGGTGGTGGGCTGCATGCTTCGTTTGGTTCGTCTTCATCCTGTGGCACTGTCATCCTTCTGTCACCTCGTCAGGCGGGTTGTGCCACTAGGGTGGAGACGGATCACGAGGGCCGATTGGTTTGCATGCTACTCAAGTATGCACAGGGTAACATCTCCCTTTGCAATGTGTATGCTCCCAATCGGCCTTCTGCTAGACGAGATGTTTTTCCTGATGTTTCACGCTGCCTTCCTTTGTTCCTGGTAGTGCACCATGTGTCATGGTCGGAGACTTTAACTGTGTCCCAGACTCGGGTCTTGACAGACTCGGGGCTTCCGTGTCTGCTAGTCCTGACGCTGGGAGCACAGAACTGGACAGATTTACGTTGGCACACCTTTTAGTCGATGTCTGGAGGCATATGCACCCGTGTAGTACGGGGTACACGTGGGTGAGGCCTAACAGGGAAGATGCCTCCAGGATAGATCAAGTGTATTTGCCCGTTAGCTTAAATTTTCGGGTTGCGTCACACTCAGCTGTCCGCTCTCTGACCATGACACCGTTGTAGCACGGTTTGTTTTGCCTTCCATTTTCCCGATCGGGCGGGGCCTATGGAAACTTAACTGTCAGATACTTGGCGAGGAAGAGTTCCGCCAAGGTTTCGAAACCAGGTACAAAGGATGGCAAACTTTGAAGCCGGCCTTTGTCTCTACATCCCAACGGTGGGATGATGTCAAGTTGCGCATCAAACGCTACGCAATTCAATATTGCGTGACCCGCGCACGGCGTCGAAGAGAAAAATTCTCGAAGCTGTGCGCGGAGGTGAAGTTTGGCGACCCTTCGGCTGTCATCGCTTTGCAGACTTATCTCGATGAAAAGTACCACGGTGCCCGCGTCAGGGCCCGTGTCGAAGCGGTGGAAGCTGAGGAGCGCCCTTCACTGAGGTTTTACCAGTCCGTTGGGACGCGTCTGCCAATCACATCTGTGGGCGCTACTGATGGGACCGTGGTTAGTGACCCTCACGGCATTGTCCGCGTATAAGAATGGCAAGTCCCCTGGTTCGGACGGGCTTCCGAGGGAGTTCTACCGAACCTTCTGGGCAATAATAGGACCCGACATCAGAGCCGTCTTCGAAGACGCCTTCCAAAACGGACTGTTAAACCAAAGTCAACGTCTGGGCATGATTACTTTGCTGCCCAAGTCTGGGGACCCCTTGTATCCTCATAACAAGCGTCCGATCACATTGTTAAATGTAGACTACAAGTTGCTGGCTAAGGCTTTGTGCAACCGCCTTGCACTGGCTAGTATCAGGAAAGTTTCAGTTCTGTTATCGTAAATGGGTTTTGTTCGGAGGTTTTTAACGTAGAGAGGGGGGTGCGCCAGGGGTGCCCTCTGTCTCCATTACTTTATGTTTTGTTTAGCGAGTCCCTCTCTCGTCTTTTGGAAAGGGACTCCAGACTTGTTCCATTCGTTGTGCCAGGGGGTGCCAAAGTGAAATGCGTTCAATATGCAGATGACGTCACGTGTGTTGTTTGGAGTCTGGGCTCCTTTCGTGCCCTCTCGCAGGATTGATCTATCTTTGAGAGAGCTACCGGGGCGAAGTTGAATCCGGAAAAGACAAAGGGCCTTCGCCTTGGTAGCTAGAGATACAGAAACTTACCATTCGGTGTATCGTGGTCGGATCAGAATATCAAAATTAATGGTATATGGTTCGGCTACGATGCACCTTGTGATGTCACCTGGAACGAGAGGGCTGAGGTATTTGAGAGCAGGCTCGAAACCTTTGGCACCCGCTGGCTTTCGATCTTGGGGAAAGTCACCGTCGTTAATCGTTTTGTTTCGCCCATCTTGTGGTACCCAGGCGCGGTGTACCCAATTCCGCGTCGCGTCCTGGTGCGGTTGGAGAGAGCGATATTTTCGTTCATTTTCAGAGCTTGTCAAGAGGGGGCGGTATTGTACCAAAAACTAAAAAAGGGGGGGGGCTAGGGGTGGTTCATCTGGGAAGTAAATTAAATTTTTTGTTATTTAAGCAATTGTTTGTAGCGGTAACTGACCCAGGGTTGCCTTGTTGATATTTTCTACGTTTTTGGGGCGGGTTGCGTCGATGGGTTCCGGCGCTGTTTAGCAACAGAGAACCGCATAGTGGTACACCAAGCGGGGTGGTGCGTGTCATTTGCTCCGCTCTTATTGAGTTGCCTCCTGTTGACCTGTCACGGCCGGCCCTCGTTCACAGTTCCTTGCGAGATAGGGCCTTGAATGCAATTTTTGTACAGGGACGTCATCCTGCCGAAGTATGGCGTTAGGTGCATTCAAGGCTGAATGGTTGCAGGCTCCGTGATCTTGCATGGAGAATTGCACACGGTGCCTTGGTGACCAATCTGAAAAGGTATCACTGGCGATTGGGTGATGGACTGTGCCCGAGGACCGGCTGTGACAGCTTAGAGAGTACTGCCCATGTTTTTTGGCATTGTTCCTTTGTTTTGTTTGAGGGAGAGGTTTCAGACCTGGACCGACCGTTTAACGGGAGACCGTTCCTGGTCGGTAGGACAGGGTTTTGTTTTATATGGGGTAGATCTTCCAGTTTGTTCTGTTGCTATGTTGCAGCGTATTATTTGTGTTTGTTCTGTTGTGAAAAAAACTTGTGTGGAGGAATAGATGTGATGTTGTTTTTAGGGGGAAATTTGCCAGTTGGCAGGCAGTCCTGGAGGCGGTGAAGTCTGACATTCGCCTTCAGGCTGAAGGCGATTTTCGCCGTTTTTCTGGGGCTGCCTTTTTTGGACGGTGGTGTGCTGGGGAGGGGGTTTTCGTTTCGCTGCGTGCTGGTCGTCCTTTTGTAGTTTTTTGATTGTTTCAGTGGGTGGTTGGACGTTTTGTCTCTGCAGGTCGGTGGGCGTATGTACTTTTTTGGCTCGATTGACCTAAGTTTCGTTGGTAAGAATGGGATGGTTCGGTAGTGCTGTTTGGCCGTCACGTTTTGTATCCCGCATGGCGGGTCACGTAAAAAGCACACTACACACTGCCAATCCTAGAGGAGACCCTAGACGAACTTCGTCAATCCAGAGTATTTTCAAAAGCAGACCTATCATCGGGATACTGGCACGTTCAGTTAGACTATGAGTCAAGTCTATTGACCACTTTCCAGACCAGCCATGGCAGGTACAGATGGAAACGTCTTCCATTTGGCCTATGTGTTTCTTCGGAAATATTTCAAAAGCTAGTTGAGGCACTGGACGGTCTAGATGGAGTAGTGTGCATTGCCGATGATGTCATAATCCATGGCAAAGATACAGAGCAAGATGACAAATATCTCAAAGAGTTCTTGAAAAGATGCCAAGAACAAGGGATCAAGCTAAACCAGGATAAGCTTGAACTAAGACTGGACGAAATCACATTCATAGGTCACAGGATAACCAAGAATGGCTTGCAATCCGATCCAGAGAAGGTGAAAGCCATCACCGCCGTGCAAGCTCCGTCCAATCTGAAAGAATTAAGAAGGTATCTTGGGATGGTAAACTATCTTGCGAAGTTTCTTCCCAACCTCCACGATACAACGAAGCCACTTCGAGATTTGACCAAAAAAGACACACAGTGGAATTGGTCAGAAAGTCAACAGAAAGCTGTTGAAGAAGTCCAGAAGAAGGTACAAAATTCTCCAGTATTAGCATTCTATGACCCAAAAAAGGATCTAATGCTGGAAAATGATGCAAGTGAATACGGTTTGGGTTCTGCTTTGCTCCAAGATGGTAAACCGGTTGCATATGCCAGCAGGACTCTCACAGAGACTGAACGTCGATATGCACAAATCGAGAAAGAGATGCTCGCAGTCAGCTATGGTCTAAAGGAGTTCCATCGTTACACATATGGACGCCAGGTTTATGTTATTACTGACCATAAACCTCTGGTTTCAATCATCAAGAAACCACTCTCCAAGGCTTCAATTGGCAGAAGGCTTCAATCACTTCTGCTTCAAACCCAGGAGTACAACATTGAACTTTCGTACAGACCAGGCAACTAGATGATATTGTCCGACACCTTGTCACGAGCACCATTGGAAGGATCAGGAAATGCTGGTAATAGTGAAGGGATGGCCGGCCGAGAAAAGAGGTCTTGACCCATCTCTTACACAATATTACAGCTACAGAGATGAGCTAACTGTACAAGATGGAGTTGTTCTTCGTGGAGAAAGGATCGTCATTCCAGCGGCGATGAGATCCCATATAAAGAACAAAGTACATGCTGGTCATCTAGGCATTAACTCTTGCCTGAGGCGTGCACGAGAACTTGTGTTTTGGCCAGGTATGTCTGCAGAAATCCGACAGTTTATTGAAAGCTGTGGAACTTGTTCAACATTTACTGACAACCAAGCAGCGGAACCATTGTTTGTGCACCCAGTCCCGAACAGACCATGGGAAAAGGTCGGCACAGATCTGTTCTCATTCTGTGGCCGAGACTACTTGATCACTGTTGACTACTACAGCAGTTTCTTTGAGGTTGACTACTTGACTGAGACATCATCAGAAGCCGTCATCACCAAGTTGAAACATCACTTTGCTAGGCATGGCATACCTGACGTTGTGATAAGTGATAATGGGCCGCAGTACTCATCCGAAAGGTTCCAGCACTTTAGCAAGACTTGGGATTTTAGAGATGAAAAGTCAAGCCCAGGGAACAGCCAATCAAACGGAGCAGCAGAGGCAGCTGTTAAAACTGCCAAACGGCTATTTACTAAATGCCGTGCATCGAAGGAAGACCCGTACATTGGGTAACTGAACTTCAGAAGTACACCAACTGAAGGTGTCGAGGCAAGTCCAGCACAACGACTGATGGGTAGACGGACAAAGACTACCGTACCATCTCCTGCCTCTCTACTTCAACCGGGCACGAACGATTCACAACGAATCTGGCGGCAAATGGACTCAAAGAAATCCGAGTTTGCACAACGATTAACACCAAGGAGGACACTTAAACCTCTTAATGTTGGTGACACTGTACGAATGAAACCAATACAGACAGGCCAGAAAGAATGGAAGGAGGCGACCGTGACAAAGGCAATCAAATCCCGGTCATATGAGGTCGAGACAGAAAAGGGCAGGAAATTCCGCAGAGGAATGAGATTCCTGAGGGCATCCCATAAACCATGCGAAGAACAACCGCCTAATGACGTCCAACCAGACGAGGCAAAAGAAACCATCAAGCAACCACTAAAACCACCGGAACCACCACCATACCAAACCAGGGCTGGAAGGATCATCAGGAAGACGAACCGTTTGGATCTGTAATTTTGTTCTGTGTTATTGGATTTTGAAGTTTGACGATATTTGATTGTAATTGGAGCTACCCTTGCAATTAGTTTTCACAGAAATCATTTTGTCTTGAACTCTGACAATCCAAATATTTTATTGGAATTAGCTTAAAAATAAAAGGAGAAAGATGTAACGTGATTCAATCTATAATCTATTATCATTGTATAGTCGATCAGGTTATTGCATGCACCCCAGCGGAGGAGCTCTCGTGTGTAATTGAAGAACGTCAAAATATACTTACCTAACGTTAATCACCGTGTCTGTGTTATCTATCGGCCCACGAAACAATTACCAATTCGTTAGTTGCAGACCAATTTGCATGGTCGTTCGACTAACATAAATTAATCACATACATTTGTACGACTTGTGCTTTTTACGTGACCCGCCATGCGGGATACAAAACGAAACTCAGGTAAAGCGAGCCAAAAAACAATCCCGCCGACCTGCAGAGACAAAACGCCCAACCCCCCACTCAAACATTCAAAAAACTACAAAAGGACTTGTTTGACACTCACTATGTAAGCATGACGAGAATGTTCTAGTCTTGTTTGTTTACTTTCTATAGTCTTCAGCTTTCACCAATGACGTCATTATTTTTACCCAATCATCGTACCGTAGAATACCGTCTGCTCAGCTGATCAGAGATCAAAAATTCAGACGACGGCCGCCGATTACATGTATACTGTATGCACGTACGTGGTACATTGCGTAACTGCAGATAGAACCATCAGGGGTTATCAACAAAATAAGAATTATCTTAATCATTTAATAAAATCGTCAGAAGCAGTTTAAAAATCTCGTCAGTTAGGTAAGTTCAATCACAACTGAAATTCTGTTAAATAATAATTTACATTATCTTCAAGGAAGGTTTGAAAGTATGGATGCATTAATAACGTTAGGCCTTAGTAAGCATAACTGTTGCCAACGCTAGGCCGAAGCTAGGCTAGGAGTTTAGTCTACCTAGTGTAGCCCATAGGCGCTCGTAGAGGTATAGTACTATAGTAGCAGTAATACACACTTATGACATATCTTATATAAATGGTAGTTTGCTTTCGTGGATTGCGGACGTGTTTTCGGCTGCTCTACACTTTTCGTTGACCACACTCTTTTTTTGTTTTTACGTTGGCCTTTCATTAGTTTGTTTAGTTTAGGTGTTTTGGGTTTGTTTTCGTTGTTTTGTTTTTCGTATAGCTGTCATTGCGGCTCGCCGTGACAGCAAAATCGTATTGTTGAGTTTTTCGGGGGAGGCTAAGGTCGTCCCCGGACAAGTTTCTTCAGTCTTGCGTTCTGTTGGTTTAAAGGTCCCTGGAGAGGTTGACGCGCTTTAGCCTAAACCTCTCCGGGGTATGAATGTTTTTGATGTAAGATTCACCTCGGAGGCTGCCCGCGTCCGAGGCGTCCATGTGTTGGAGGGAGTTGAGGGACTGAAGGTCACACCGTATGATAGTTCGGTGTGGGTGACAGTCCTCCATCTCCCTCTGGACATGTCTGAACAGGTTGTTGTGCGGACACTGGGGCGTTTTGGGAAAGTGACCGGCTACGAGGAGCCGGAATTCCTTGAATGTAAGGGTGTTAAGACCGGGACTAGACGAGTTACAGTGGAACTCGAGTCCGATATCCCCTCTACTTTGTGGGCTAATGGGCACAGGGCCCACATTGCATACCCGGGCCAGCCTCGCACATATGCCGCGAGTGTGGCTACGGGCGTGGTTGAAGCGGTCCCCGTCCCGGCCTCTGACACCATACCACCCTGATGCCCCTTTCATCGCCCCAGTGTCCGACACTAGCGCCCCGGTGGAGGCTTTGTTCCCCCTTTCGTGTCCCACCTCGTCCCTGAACGAAGTTGCCGCTACGGCCGAGACTGCGAGTCTGCCCACTGAGGCGGAGCTGGACAAAACGGCGGAGATGGTATTAGCGGAGTGGTTTGTACTGGTTCACTGGTAGCTGCGCCCGCTATCGGTGATACTAGTCGGGCCCCGAGTCAACTGGCCCAAGAGACATTGAGTGGCCCACATTCGGACTCGCCAATGGAGGACTGCACTACAGCCTTAGTAGTTGCGGCTAAGGAGTCCTCCGATTGGTTTGATGAGACGAAACAGGCCACTGATCTCATTGACTCGAGCGGCCCTTCCACCATGCCAGCAGTCGCTTCCGCTATACCGGACACGATGGTCGCTAGTGGACCTCCTGTTCCTGACAGGGAGGTCCACTCGATCAAGGTTGACGAGGAGCTAGGAACTCTGCTCGCTCGTAGGAAAAGGGGGAACACGGCTAGGTGCCTGAAAAGACCCGTCTTGGGAAAACATCGAAGGTAATGACACCGGACACCTTATCCCTCGTCACCCTTAATGTGAATGGGATGAGGGGTACCCCCAAAAGGCCTGTCGTCTACTATCGCCTGTCGTCTACGGCGCTCCCCGGATGAAATTTGGAGTGAGTTAGTTGTTAGGTGTGGGGGTTGTGTGGTCGTTACATAATATGGGTTGGGGTTTTTTGGTTTGTGGTTTGGAGTGTTTTTTGGTGTTGCTTCTGTTGGTCTTTGGGTCCGTTACCTTTGCACGTCACGTTAAACGCTACGTTAGTCAGAGATTTGTGTTTGTGGGTGTCAGTTAGGTTTTTGGTGGTTGTTTTTACAGACTGGGGTTGTTTTTGGTTCTGTTGACCTTTGGTCCGTGCCCGTTTTCTTTGCACGTAAAAAGCACATGACATATATTATATAAATGTGTAATATTAGCTAGTATACCATATTCTATAATGTTACGAGAGCCTGTGGTGTAGGCTAGCCTATGGCAAACATTGAAGCCGGCCTTTGCCTCTACATCCCAATGGTGGGATGATGTCAAGTTGCGCATCAAACGCTTCGCAATACAGTATTGCGTGACCCGCGCACGGCGT
>JAIPMN010035402.1:0-19156 GCA_020650975.1 Apostichopus californicus
AGCATCATAACACACGTCTCTTGTTTGCTCTCTGCCTCTATTGGACGATCACGGACAGATTTGATTATTATAATATAGTACGTAGAGCATCATAACACACGTCTCTTGTCTGCTCTCTGCCTCTATTGGACGATAACAGACAGATTTGATTATTAGAATTAAGTACGTAGAGCATCATAACACACTTCTCTTGTTTGCTCTCAGCCTCTATTGGACGATCACAGACAGATTTGATGATTAGAATATAGTACGTAGAGCATCATGACACACGTCTCTTGTTTGCTCTCTGCCTCTATTGGACGATCATTGATGATTATAATATAGTACGTAGAGCATCATAACACACGTCTCTTGTTTGCTCTCTGCCTCTATTGGACGATCACGGACAGATTTGATTATTAAAGTATAGTACGTGGAGCATCATAACACACGTCTCTTGTTTGCTCTCTGCCTCTATTGGACGATCACGGACAGATTTGATGATTAGAATATAGTACGTAGAGCATCATAACACACGTCTCTTGTTTGCTCTCTGCCTCTATTGGACGATAACAGACAGATTTGATTATTAGAATTAAGTACGTAGAGCATCATAACACACTTCTCTTGTTTGCTCTCAGCCTCTATTGGACGATCACGGACAGATTTGATTATTATAATATAGTACGTAGAGCATCATGACACCCGTCTCTTGTTTGCTCTCTGCCTCTATTGGACGATCACGGACAGATTTGATTATTATAATATAGTACGTAGAGCATCATAACACACGTCTCTTGTTTGCTCTCTGCCTCTATTGGACGATCACGGACAGATTTGATTATTAAAGTATAGTACGTGGAGCATCATAACACACGTCTCTTGTTTGCTCTCTGCCTCTATTGGACGATCACGGACAGATTTGATTATTATAATATAGTACGTAGAGCATCATGACACCCGTCTCTTGTTTGCTCTCAGCCTCTATTGGACGATCACGGACAGATTTGATTATTAGAATATAGTACGTAGAGCATCATGACACACGTCTCTTGTTTGCTCTCTGCCTCTATTGGACGATCAGATGATTAGAATATAGTACGTAGAGCATCATAACACACGTCTCTTGTTTGCTCTCTGCCTCTATTGGACGATCACGGACAGATTTGATGATTAGAATATAGTACGTAGAGCATCATAACACACGTCTCTTGTTTGCTCTGCCTCTATTGGACGATCACGGACAGATTTGATGATTATAATATAGTACGTAGAGCATCATAACACACGTCTCTTGTTTGCTCTCTGCCTCTATTGGACGATCACGGACAGATTTGATGATTAGAATATAGTACGTAGAAAATCATAACACACGTCTCTTGTTTGCTCTCTGCCTCTATTGGACGATCACGGACAGATTTGATGATTAGAATATAGTACGTAGAGCATCATGACACACGTCTCTTGTTTGCTCTCAGCCTCTATTGGACGATCACGGACAGATTTGATGATTAGAATATAGTACGTAGAGCATCATGACACACGTCTCTTGTTTGCTCTCTGCCTCTTTTGGACGATCACGGACAGATTTGATGATTAGAATATAGTACGTAGAGCATCATAACACACGTCTCTTGTTTGCTCTCTGCCTCTATTGGACGATCACGGACAGATTTGATGATTAGAATATAGTACGTAGAGCATCATAACACACGTCTCTTGTTTGCTCTCTGCCTCTATTGGACGATCACAGACAGATTTGATGATTAGAATATAGTACGTAGAGCATCATAACACACGTCTCTTGTTTGCTCTCTGCCTCTATTGGACGATCACGGACAGATTTGATGATTAGAATATAGTACGTAGAGCATCATGACACACGTCTCTTGTTTGCTCTCTGCCTCTATTGGACGATCACGGACAGATTTGATGATTAGAATATAGTACGTAGAGCATCATAACACACGTCTCTTGTTTGCTCTCAGCCTCTTTTTTCATTCTTTTTCGTACCCTTACCTATAACACTGAAGGATATCACACATGTGTGAAAAATTACAAACTCAAATCAATAGTCAAACCCAGGCCTCCCAGTCTTTGAAAAAGGTATATATGGAAACACCCTATCCTCTTGGACTATGGGCACTTCATCATCATCAGTTCGACCTCGGTCGACCAATATCATCATGAGGGGTAGGAGAAGTTGGCCGGACAATAACATGGCATCGAGATTTCCAGTCATTTCTGTCTTCCATAAGAGTTGCTAGCTCAGACGTACTTTCAGCCCCACTGTCCTCTAGTAGGAAATGCAGGAAGGTTTTATGCCTTGCACCAGGGGTACCATGTTTTGGCTCCCAGAGAATGAACTTGTTGGCTGCTTCTTCTGGGTGTCAGTGGTAGTGACCAGCTGCTCTAAGTCTTCGTTCTCTGATTTTCATTATGGGTACTGATGTTGTGATGAGGGGTCTGGGAGTGGTAGAGAGGAAGGTATCAGGTCCACTGTAGGCAGCTACGTATGCACCCTAATATGACAGTACCTTGATTTCTCTTCAACTCAACAGACTCTCTTGGACGAATTCTGTCGAAAGATATCACAGCTAACGTTTCCATCCCGCCATTTAGAGCATCCATTAAAGATGGATACGCAGTCCTCTGTGAGTACACTTTCGTCAAAGAAAACATTTGAACTGAAAGATTTGTTGTTGTTGTTGTTCATGTGTCTTTATGTGTCATGCTTCTATTGTATCTAATGCAGTACGTTACTAAAGACAGCCCACAGCAATTGTAAACGTGAGTTCGTTTCCAATTAAAATCCATGCGAGTTCTGCATATGTAAATTAGGGATACCCCATTCTGTATATAAGAAATTGCCAGGTGAACAAATTTGTCAAGCATTCTTCCTTATCTCCAAACCTTCCACAAGTGCATGCGGGTTACAAAGTTTAAAGGTCAATGTGTATGGTGGCTATCATTGATGTATGCTGTTGCCCAATTCCTATTCAGACTTCTATAACCAATCAGCATGATGTATATGTACGTATATTTGAATATTCATTATTTACCAGATTAAACTGTTCGATCTACAATGAGAATTCTAGAAATATGAACAATTATGTCAACGTAACTGTTTGGAGTTTCTGAGTAATGCCTATTATTAGACATGAAAAATGCCTGTTTTTGTTTTTTGTTTTGTTGAAACCTATCGTTTTCTATAGAAAAGAAGTTTAATCATTTTTGTACAAAAGAAATTTGCAAAGGACACACATGAATAGTTAGGTATAAACAATTTTTGGTTGGCTAGGCTTGAATAGAAAATGAACTTTTCATTCTTAACACTGATAGCATTCATTTTGAGACCTATAAAGAAATTCAGCACAAATACCAACTAAAACCGCAGACGGAAAATTGATTGCTCAGTGAATAAAAGCTCAAACTGTAAATATTAATAGATATTTATTGTATGAGCAAATGTAAAATAATAATCACATTTTTCTCCCTATCATCTCTGAAAAATCTTGCAAAGACATATCTCTCTTTGCATCAAACTTGAAGAAGTGGCTACTATTAAGTGTGGATTGCATATTAACAAGTCTTTCCAAACCAGACCACCAAATTTTAGCATAATAAATATGTATAATTAAAGGAGTTAAAATCCTTCAAAACATTGGCAATATCCACAAGGGTATTATACCATGTTTCCCCACTGTATGTTTCTTTTAGCCAATAAAATCTTTCTTCCTAGGTCCAAAGCTGTTTATATGTCCTCCTGTTGTTAGAATTGACATCCATTTGTCCAATATTTGGTTTCCACATAGTATATAGAATGAAGATTCCAAATTGTCAGGGAGGTCGGAATCTCATGAACTTCTCTGTTATCAACAGTATCTTCTTCCCAATAGATACAGCCTTATCTCTCCCTGGAATAGTTTTGTTTGTGTGTGTGTGATGTCTGTATTTGCTTAGTTCAATTTATAATGTATTAGCCTACTGTGAGACCAGTGACGCCAACAACATGCACCACAATAATTAACACTAAAATTAGTCTAACTCTCCAATGTAACCCTGCAACGTTGTAGGGTTAACATTGGAGAGTCATATTGAAACGGCAACCCCTTACGAAGGCCTTGGGTATTTGCAATGGATAAGATCGCGGTTATCTCCATAATACATGTATTCACTCCAGTTCACTGCACAGTGTAGTCGTAAACTCTTTGCTGACAATTACTTGTGCCACAGCATCGGATGGTCCTGGCCCCCGTCGTGTTGTCAGTAGCAGCACCGCTGGTCAATCCCAGCCAGCCCCGGTCCGGTCTGGGTCTGTGGTCAGAATCACAACTGGTGCCATGGTCCCTACAGGAGCAGATGCTGTAGTGCAAGTAGAGGACACAGAGCTGTTAGCTGCAACTGAGGAAGTAGGTACATCATGCATATTTTTGTAATGATCACAAAGAGAGCGTGGTGGCCAGAGAGCTTGGTGGCCAATTGGCTAAGGCGTCGGACTCGTGATCCAAGGATTGCTGGTTCGATTCCTGCCTAGTTCATTACGTTGTGTCCTTGGGCAAGATGCTTTATCTCACTAGCCTCTCTCCACCCAGGGGTTAAATGGGTACCTGTGAGATAATTTGTCATTGGGCGCACTATATAACTGCTGCCGACTGGAGGGATTGTATCTGGGACAGGTTATCATTGACCAGGGGTAATATAACGTCTGTAAAGCGCTTTGAGACCTATCGTTGGTATAAAGTGCTATATAAAAAGCAAATATTAAAATATTATTAAATTGATCATCTTTGCGTACTACATTTTTTCACTCATAGCACTATTGTGACTCGGTTCTTGTTTTGCTGCCTTAGTGTACATATCATTGTACACAGTGAATATTTCATCTGGTATGTAGCATAGCAAATTGGTATACAGTTAAGTGCAAAGATGTAGCAGAGTTTTTTTGCACAACAGAACAATTGTATAGTATTCTATAAAGGTTAATGTTTACATGCTTCAAACTGTTTCAAAAAATTTGAACACTAAATGAATCTGTCGTAGTACGAGCATTCTCTTATGCAATGGTGATCGTGATTTTTATTCATCTTTTTTTGTTTTGATAAACCCTCACAGTGAGAAAGCAGACAGATGTACTTGTAGTCATGGCAACTGGCTGGTTTTTGATTTTAGTGTCTAATAACACACTTGAGCATGAGTTATATATTGTTTATACACATAAAGTATTCCTTATAAGGAAGAAACTAACAAACTGACTACACACACAACAAAGGTCCAATTTCAAACTTGAGCATATCTGTTCAACCAAATTCTGTGCTTTTTTTAAAGGGAGCAGAAGAATTGGAAGTCAAGATCCTGACCTCTGCCAAACCCGGTCAAGATATCAGGTAGGAATCGAATCCCACCCAATGCGATGCATTTTCTTCTTTAATTTGTGGTTAGTTTGTAGATGGAATTGTAACAGGACAGTTGTCATTACATCAGACAAGAACAGCATTTCTGGCATGTATAAATCGTTTCCAAAGCAGGAGTATTCTCTTCACTTAAATCTTTGAAATAACTTTGAACTTTGAACTTAGGACGAGCTTGAACTAGAATTCTCTTTGTATTCAATAAATTAAGCTGCATACAGTACAGTACACAGTAGTAGTGTGGTAGTATTTTGTGAACCCACATTTTGGAGAGGGAATAGAAACTGTGAAACTGATTTTTGTTTTTGCCCCCATGCTTACAGACCAGCAGGCTCAGATGTTATGAAAGGTGACACAATTCTGAAGAAAGGAACAAGATTGGGTCCATCTGAGATTGGCCTTTTAGCCTCTGTCGGTGTCACACAGATCAACGTTTACAGAGTACCAACGGTCGCTGTGCTCTCCACCGGTAACGAGGTTAGTGTTCATGTACAGTTGAATCAGATGCAATGAAAGTCACCCATTTCAAGAGTTTTCACCAGTTTTCAATAGAGGAGGGATGTTTCATAGCTGAAGTGGACCATGCACTGTTGTAAGATGCCAACATCACAACAATAGTTTACTTAATATAAGGGTTTAGCTCTTCATGGGCTTTGTTATGAGTCATTTTGTTGTATAAAACTCTTTCATGTCGTAAGTGCTATCATTTTGAGAAAGACGTTGCATTTAATCTGCTTGTTAGTCGGGATGCTACATTTTTGCTCGTTTCTTGATCCTCCCTCCAGTTGAGTGACCCCCACGGCACCCTCCAAGAAGGCCACATCTTCGACAGCAACCGGACAATGTTGATGATGGCACTTAAAGAACACCGTATCCCATTTGTCGATATGGGTATAGCAATAGACAAGTAAGACTGCAACTTTTGAAATGTCTTCCTCTGAGATTCACGGTTTTCCAGTATTAAGACACAATTTGTTTGGTTCGAACATCTATTGAATTAACCAGCCAGTTGGGACAATTTCCTAATGCTAATATCTCTCTAAACTTTACGCCAAATATCATGCTCTCAAAGCACTGATATTGACAGTACAAACAGTTCCTAACCTTGACCTGATAGAAACATGATATTCATACTGCTGGTACTGACAATACGAGTGCTTTGAAGTGGGACATGGCACTACAGTATAGAAAAAAAATTGTCTCAACTGGGTGCATTAACTTTGAGGCTCATGGATATTTAATACTCAATTTATAAATAAATTGGTAAAACTGCTAAAGGCAGTTTCTTTGTGTGCAAGAATCGTCGTGCCTTTCTGCAAGTGCATAGCAGCGTGGCTGTTTTTAATTGTGTGGTAAAGGGTAAGGAGGATTCTCATATCTAAATGAGCTATACATTGGTGTTTGTTAAATTATCTGAATTGCTGTGACTTCGACACTTTTGTAATGAACGAGTTTTTGCAAATCAGTAAATTGATTCTTTTGCATTTTACATTACCGACTTGACAAATTCGTTTTTGTTAGGAGGTTGTTTTTGTTTGTGACACTATAATGGTCTGTTTGGTAACCTCGGTTACTCCATTCATTGCAACTAGATTTGTACACAGGGCTTGCATAAGATAGTCATGCTATGTAAGTTTGTGTATGCTTGCAACTCTATTAACAGAGTTGTCAGTGTGCAGTAACTCGATTCTTTGCACTGTACAGGACATAAATAAATGACAGAAATACATGTCACTGGTTGTCTATTACTTTGAATCAAAGTGGTCATTTTTGTAATACAATCATTTCTTTCTTTTTCACATGGCCATACAGATCGAGTCAATTAGTCTGTGTATGATTATCAAATGATTGTGATATTACTTAAACTGGTCAGGTTGAGTTATATATATAATACACATTGCCTTTCATCGTCTTGTCTTTCTTACAGTACGGACGACTTGCACAAGAAGTTGAGTGATGCTCTCTCAGAGGCTGATGTCATCGTTACATCAGGAGGAGTGTCAATGGGAGAGAAAGATCTTCTCAAATATTGTCTCACTGTACAACTGAAGGCCAAACTTCATTTTGGGAGGGTCTTTCTGAAGCCAGGGTCAGTCAACAAGACAACTTTTTTGAATGACATGATCCTAAAAGAAAATTGCAGATGTGCATGCTAGCTTTTCATTGATATTTAAATATTTTGATGTATTATGCTAATGTTTATTTTTCTGTTAAGAATTAAAGATCTTCACTTTTCAGCTAGGCATGATTTTCCTTGCTTCCCTTTCTTAACTCAAACTATGGCACTTGACATCAGATAAATAAATACAACGAAACAACTTTGTTTGGGTTCCTGGTTACCGTTTTCATCTTCATCTGTGAAAGAGTTGAAAAATAATTGTTGGATTACATTTCCTTTTTTTCCAGAAAACCGACAACATTTGCAACAATACCGTCATCAAATAGAGAAAAATTAGTTTTTGCCTTGCCAGGTATGTCAGCTGTTCTTATTGTAATTATTAAATTATTATATCAAACTTTTCGAGTTTTCGGGGGAATTGTTATCTTTTTGGCAAAGTTAATTACTTGGTGCAGAACCTATTTCATAGGTTTTGATTTTTCTTGTACCAACTTGTCAAAGTTGTCGATGTAATTAAATGTATTGACTTGCAATAATAAATAATAATAATAAAAATAACAATAACATAAAATGAATTGATTATAACTGCACTTTTGAATTTCATCCGATATTCCAGAGAACAAACAAATGTCAAATCTTGAAACATTCCATTGTCTTCAGATTTATTGTTGCCCTTTCTCATTTTACAGGTAACCCAGTTTCATCCATGGTGTGCTTCAATCTCTTTGTACTTCCTGCTCTGAGAAAACTGATGGGGGACCCTTCACCATCACCAACCAAAATAAAAGCCAAAGTGAGCAGATCAATCTTGTCAAACAGGATTGCATGTGAAAACATTGATCAATCGTTGTCGTAAATATTACTCTACCTCGCTGTTAACATTGCTGATCCTTTCATGAATCGTCATCGGCCTGACGTTATCGATCCTAGCAGGATCTTCTTCTGAGGCTGTAAACTGAAATGAAAACAAAGTAAAGAACACGAGAAGAGAGACAGATAGAGAGACAGACAGACAGATGGACTGACAGCTAGTCCATCCATCTTTCTCTCTCACAACTCAGTTGTGTCTCTATCTCTCTCTCTCTCTTCTTGTGTTCTTTAGTTTGTTTTCATTTCAGTTTACAGCCTCTGAAGAAAATCCTGCTGGGATCGAAACGTCCAGCCCTCTAACATTAATTTTTTACCGTAGACACCTTTTCTTGCAGTAGATCAGCTTTTCTTTTTTGACAGCGTTTTTTGGTCTCTCATACATTTTCATCAGATAGTGAATAAACTCTTGCATTTATCTGTTAAATGTACTCTATCTTCAAATAAGAAATAGCTATGTCTTTTCCCTCTTAGTCCTGTCATCTTCATCTCCATTGCTTGTTCCTTTTGTAGCTTACAGCAGATATTAGACTGGACTCCAGACCAGAGTTTCAAAGAGTCCAGCTGGTCTGGGGAGATTCTCAGATACCTCAGGCTTTCACGACAGGGAAGCAGATCAGCTGTCGACTTCTGAGTATGTGCCAGGCTAACGCTCTCGTGCAGCTTCCTCCCAGATCCGAAGAAGTCTCCACCTTGAGAACAGACGATGTGGTAGATGCGATTCTCATCGGCAGATTGTAAAATACAACCGAAATACGTCCGGGTGTTAGTTATTAGTTTTACAGCAAACTAGCTGTTTACAAGGCCCATATAGTGGTCACTTATGTCATAAAACTATCAGTAAGACTATTTGTTAACAAATCATGGGTGGAGATTTGAACAAACTTGGTAAATTTTTCCTCCCATTGAGGTAAATTAATCATCATTTAAGTCGGAAAAACTACCAGAAAAAGCTGGATTATATGCTAAACGGAAATGACTTGTTACGAATCAGCAGTGAGATGGTAATTTATGCAAATCATGGGAGCTTTGGTCAGTACTGTAAATATCCTGACTTCCTTTTTGTTCTTTATCTTACAGATATTGTGTATTCAAAAATCCTTGTATATCAGGAAAATAGCTAGGTGCACAAGTTTAATGATAATAAATAATAAAAATAGTACTTATAACAATTAATATACAGGAAACATTTAAAATACAGGAAACATTCAAAAGCAAATAGTAGAAAAATATCGCCTAAAAGGTATATACCATAAAACCTATAATAGGATAGAAAAATACATTAAAGCTATGGTGATACAAAAATACTGTGCAGTTCAAACATCAGAGGCAATTCTAAAATAATATGTTTTCAGCGATGTTTTAAAACTGGCAAGGCTTGCGCAGGTACGTATTGAATTCGGCAAGGCATTCCATAGCAACATTCCATAACTCTCATTTTTGATCAGTGCTGTAGCTTTTATTGGTCTGTATATTGAAATGCCTAGAACTTTTTCTCCAACTGATACATCATAACTACTGGTGGTGGGAATTAGCGATTGCTAATTGGAATGGTTTATACTCCTGATTGTGGTAGGGTCACTAAGACTGGCTGTCAGTAAGAAAAAGAGTGTCATTAAGACTGGTTTATGTCATATTAGAGATGGCTAGTTGGAATGGTATCTTCTGATTGGTTCAGGTCAGTAAGACTGACACTTATGTCAATTTGTTCCCCTTCCGATAATACCGGAAGTAGTGGTTTTGGCAACAAGCGAGTGCTATTTGGAATGGTATCAACTTCTGACTGGTGCTAGTCAGTAAGACTGGCTGTTATGTTGGTATATGTCGACTTTGTCCCCTTCCGATATACCGTATGTAATGGTTTTGGCAATAAGCGAGTGCTTATCGGGAATGGTATCTATTTCTGATTGGTGCAGGTCAGTAAGACCGGCTGTCGATGTATGATGATTCAGGGTGGCTACATCACTGCTAATATAAATGATGTGAAATGCTTACCTCCTATGCCGTTCTATATCGTGCAATAGCAGGGACAAATATTTCCTCTATAATGTTTCCATGGAGAGTATGCAGAAGCAATCTTTTTTGTATTAATTCATATTTTGACATTTAAATCAACCTACAGTTTAATACTTATAAATTGAAATATTACAACTCTGTTTGTGTATCATTGTTCTATTATATCGTTTTATTATCTTTCACTAATTTGCTGCACAAGAGAATGAGTGATACAGCTGTTAGATGTCTTCCAGAGTGCTTTCATGGTATCCTTGAGAAAACAAAAAATGCAAACATTTGATAAGCAGGGATGTGCCCACGCTGGGCGGCCCCGCCCAGCACTAAAAATTACCGCCCAGCACTGTCTTAAAAATGGTGAATCCCGCCCAGCACTATTTTCATCTAAAATCCCGACATTCCTAACAATATATTCAACATAAATTGGGCCTAGCCTATGCCAAAATCATACAGACTAATAATGCATCAGTTTCGCATGCGAGAAAAAAAACTTACGGCTCTCAATCGGTTCAATCTCTTTGAAACAAACTAATAACTTTTACCAGGTACGTAACATTTCACTAAAAAAAAAAAATTAAAAATGTAAATTGTTAGCAAAACTGGTACTTGTGTATGTGCTTTAAAAGCTACACAAGTACCAGCATTTGAGGACCTTCAAAAATCGAAACAATTCTCAAAGGGGAGGGGGACACTCCCTCCCCCTTAGACCCTCCCCCAGGACGGCGATCAGTATACCCAGCACTAAGGAAATCCTGGGTACATCCCTGGATAAGTATAGGATAATCCATAGTATATATTCGTAATAGTTAATTCATTTCATATACCCCTACTCCTGATGGCTTGTAAAGTTTAATATATTGCATTGTGTGTTGAGAGGTTTACTATTTAATATGGACATCTTAAATCACTTGCATTACTTTTCTCTTTTACACCTGAAGATTCTTTCTTTGTCTGGTAAAGAACTTAGTTTATAAATCCATCACTGTTTTTACCTCCGCTGTGACCGACCAAGATAAAAAAAAGACCTTGGAAAAGAATGGAACCTTTGTTAAAATTGAACAAAAGAGCAAGGAATGTGTCATTCAGATATTTAATTTGGTGTTGGCTACTGTGTCATAACAATACTCTATAGAAAAGAATATTTCGAAACGCTGTGTTTTTAGTTTCAGCAATAATTTAAGAGGCTATAGATCTGTTTCAGTTGAATAATTATCTGCTTGTTAGAATAAGCTGTTCGGTTTTTTGCACTTCGTGGGATGTAAAATGGAGTTTTCTATTTAAAGATCATTTGAGTTCAACCTTAGATTAGAATCCTATCACTGTGGAAGGCAAGCTCAATATCATGATCACCTTGAGTGTCCAGAGCTAAGTCGTGTCCGAGGACAATTGGCCCCGTTTTTTGACATCTTTATCGATCAGGTTACTTTCATGGTGGTATGAATAAAGTTTACTGGAAAAGATAGAATCCATTTTTCCCAATCCGATACTTTGACTAACCCCATACGGCAGGATTAATTTGTATCCCTGAACTCCCTCACGCTGGCATGATGTTCATAGAGATATTGTAAGAGAGGTATTGCTGATAACAGGATCACTTTGGCAAGGTTAAAAATCACATTATCCTAATGGATCGTGTTTATTTTATGCATTTTACCAAGGTCTTTGATTTTCTCGGTAAATCTTGCAACATAACCAACATAACGCCACAACCAACATAACCAACATAACGCCGACCGTGCCTTTCAATCATAAGGTCCCGTGTTCGAGTCACTCCAAGATAAATGTATGTCGTCCAGTTACAGAGTTGTTGACAATTCATAATCATGGATGTTAAATATGAATATAAGAGACTGACTTCGGTCAGCTTGCGGCTTTGATAAGCTAACGAGGCTTATTCGCGAGTTTCTGCTTGCAGGAGGATCTAAAATACATACATACATATGTACAAATAAACATTAAAAAAAAATTGTGGATAATAGGTACTACGAGGCAGAGAAAGTTCAGACATAAAGGATACTCTATTTGGATCAGCTATATAGAGTATTTATTGTAAGTAGATGTGTGTATCACTGAGTCAATACAAACCGCTACACTTGTTTAAAGCCGTTATAATCTCTGTGTATATATGCATCAGTATCATCTACCAATTTGATTTAAACAGATTTAAAATTGATAAATTTAACATATTTTACTATCCATGAAGACACATTTAATACGTTAGGATCAATCTTGATTTCAGCTCAAATAATTGAGACTTCTCATTTTATTTTCAATTTTCTATCCCATTGTCTCTATAAATATTCCCATAGAGACTATGTAATACGAACAGATAGACTGTGCCTTCAAGAACAAAAATTAATAAATAATAATGATTGAAACTGAAGTCTTATTTTGATTTTTCTAGAATACTTTATGCATAAAAAAATAATTGTTCATTAATTTACATAAAAGGTTCCTATTTCAAAGCTATTGGAAAATTACCTTTACTGGATGGATTGACTGTTTATTATTCTGAAAGTTGCCGAAAGGCCAAACAAGTCTTTTGAGAGAAGAATAAAGTTTATCTGTCATTGATTATTGAAAGGACATCTTTAGTTTCCGGTCTGGTTATTAATATTAATTTATATTGGATGTATGAGCTTGATTCTTGGTGCTCTCCTCGTACAGTTGACCGTATAATTGAAAACACGGCCTTGAATACTGTCATTTATATTAAACAATATAGAACAATAGCTGTTGTCATTCATTGTCATTCCTTTTGTAAATTTACCGTACTCAAACAGTGTTTGTTTCTTTGAAACTCTTTTGTTATGTATGAGCTTGATTCTTGGTGCTCTCCTCGTACAGTTGACCGTATAATTGAAAACACGGCCTTGAATACAGTCATTTATATTAAACAATATAGAACAATAGCTGTTGTCATTCATTGTCATTCCTTTTGTAAATTTACCGTACTCAAACAGTGTTTGTTTCTTTGAAACTCTTTTGTTATATGTGTTCGTTCTGAATAAAAACAAATTAGTAACACAACTGGCATTCTGAGCTATGATGATGAGACCTAACACGGTTACAGTAATGTTAGTTTATTACAAGAAGACAAATATTGTGTTGTATGATAATAAAATTAACTACAAAACTGGCAGTATGATATTATGAAAATAATTGCTATAGTGACTGCTTGGCCTACAATTTGTGCTGGTGCTTGCTCGTTCTAATTGTACAAGTGTAGTGGTCAGGCCTTATAAGAGGGTTTCAAGGGGTTACGGCCCAGGGTCCCATGGTCAATTATGCGGGAAGGGGGTGTTGGGGGGGGGGGTTGGCGTGTAGTGGCAATCAAAGTGCCTGAAGATCAAAAACAATTCCTTTTTGTTTGTGGTGATAATTCGCTATATTTTATATTAGAAATATGTTGAAGTTCTACAATCTAAGACTTACATTGATTTTTAAACCGATCTGCTAGGCTAAACTGAAAGAATAAAGATAAACTAAGTTAGTTTAAAATTTTGTTAAGAAGGTCGTAATTCCACTGTAGGTCGCTTACCTCCATTTCATTAACAAAAGTCATTTCAAAGTATCTCTTTCGAGATCCGTCTTTGGGAATCACAAATGATTTGGAGTTGGTTAGCATCATGTTTGATCTCTAGAGTAAGGCAAATATCTCACCAACACAAAACTAGTATTGTTCGATGCAGGTGACAAACGCCTACAGTGGAATTACGACCTTCCTTACCGGTTTCGAACCTCTGGATATACAATCAGCGTCCATAGCCTAGTGGTTAGGGTGTCCGCAGGCCTGGGTTCGAATCACCCGATATACATCTGGAATTCTTCTCGTTATTAATTGGAGACGAGATCTCTTTAAACATATTTTCACAACCAGTACATAGATTGAGAACGTTACAGCTGTGATACACAAAATCTTTGCAGAACTTAAAAAAAGGATCGATCATGCGCATTAGGAACCAGAGCCGTATTTACGGCTCTGTTTGGACCCAGAACCTAGACACATCCCTATGAGGAACGATATGACAGCGCCCTCTGACAAAAACGGTAAAGATCCCTGTTTGCAGTAATTAATGCGTTAAAACAATCAACTTCTGCTAAGGGGTTATCACAGCTGTATCAAAATATGCATTAATATGCATGCATGACCTCCTTTTTTCTCCCTCTTTTCTACGACCTTGCAGTTGCGGGTTTTTTTAACGAAGGTTTGATTTATTTTGCCCTTTTAAACCTGTTGAAATAATTTTAATTATATTACTTAGCTTTCAATTTGATAGGTTACAAAGTGCTCCGTTCATGTGCTGTCCACTCGGTGAGTATAAATATAAACTGAACCCTCGTCCAATTTAACAGTATAAACAAGGGTTGTGTAATTTTGTTTAAAGCTTGACCAAGGATAACTCATTTACAATCTGAAGTAAGTAAAAAGCTTGGAACAAAGACCTCACAAGTGTCACTGAACTATACAGTACCAAATTAATGACAAATATCACGTTTTAACAAGATATCACTAGCTATCATTGAATATATCAAGGAAATGGAATGCAGAATAACAAAATAAACCCTAAAATCAGTAATTATTAATTGGGTGGAAAAGCACAGGAGACAAAATTTATCAACGGGTATAGATAGCACATGCAATATTTCTTCGGAAATGAATGTCATGTTATGAATTAATTACCGTACTTGTTTTTGCTATTTATGTTGTCTATGGCATCGTCTTCCGCTTCGAGGCGTTGGGTGTTGGACTCCCTGTTTAAAGGTTAAAGTCAAGTTTGATATGCCGAAAACCGTTAAACAAGTGTCCTATTAGTCAGTTAAAGTGGGCTTAACTAACTACTTATGTCTATGGTGTAACAACTCAATAGAATAACAAAAGACTTTTATGTCATGGTAAAAGCCTACCCTCATATTAAAATTAAATTTTCGCCTTAAAATAATCCTGTAATTAGAATCTTTCAGAACCATCGTACTTGTTAAGGATATAGAAGAATATGTCAACTATTGAAAGATTTGGACGACTAAAATACTGTAAGTAGCCTAATTTCAAATTAGGAGTGCAAGCATAGCAAGAACTAACGACTGGAAAGCAATGCGATATTCAACTTTTCAAATTGAAATTTTCGACGTTTTCAGCTCAAGATCAGGCCCATTTAAAGTCACGATCGGGCTCAATCAAGACCGCTGCCATGGCAACACTAGGCTGACTGAATTTGAGTTTGAAATGGACTTTGAAAACCACATGTCATATTTATGTAACTAAAGAACATGGAAAACAATCTAAGTGTCAAGGTATATATATGTAGGGCTGCCTGGTAGATTAGATCAAGATCATTATCATTGCAGATCAAGCTCATTCCCAATCAAGACCATTGTCATGGCAACACTATGCTGACAGAATTGTAATTCGAATTTGAGAAGAAAATGTCATATCTTTGCTCAAATATACAGTTAGACATTAGTAATTTTACATTTTGTTCTATTATTTGAATTTATCATCATGGTGTTACCATGGCAACAGCCCTATTAAAACATGACAATGACATTAAATGATCCAGATCTTGACTGCAATCAACCGGGCAGCGACAAATTAATGTAAAAAAGACAATTAGTTTGTACATTTTGGTATCTGTATATTTTATGATATTTTTCTCAAAGTCCAAATTTCATCATGGCTATTGCCATGGCAACAGCCCTAATTAGGATGACTTCCCTGATTATGATTGGTTTCACCAGGGCAGCTTCAAATATATATACTGAGACACTAACGTTGTGCTTCTAGGTTATGTAATTACAAAGATATGACATATTCTCAAATTCCAAGTTTTCATGAATGTGTTGCCATGGCAACTGCGCTGGTGGTCACATCAACCATTAATTTGATGGCAAACAAGCAGATTGTGATAGCTGAGGGTCCTAGCTGACCGAAAAACATGGTGAGGGTGAAAATCCCTAAGAAAAACATGGTGAGGGTGAAAATCCCTAAGGGATTCGCTTTTCTTTTCTTCTTTCTTTTCTGCATCAGTCCTCGCTTTTGCTAACGTATTTTCTTACTCTCTTGTTTTCACGTTATTTTCTTGATGACAAGATATATTTGCGCCAAACTGTATGAAGCGAGCGTGACGCATTTGCGAGTTACCCAATGGTAATACCAGTTCCTAATACAGGACGATACCATGGTTACATACGGTTACCCAATTTACCTAGCTACGTTTATACCTTTCATGCTTAAACCTGAATTAATGCTTTATAGAGCTTTTAGCTGCTGATAGAGTCGACCATGTCAGAGTGTTGACTTGTACTGCACATATAAAGCTTCCTCGTTACCATTCAGTCTTTCAAAATGCAACAATTGTAAACAACGTTGGCTGATAATAGATCAAAATTTGATATTTATAAAGATTATTCTAATATTTCGTATGTGTGTGGAACACAGTCATTGGGGTGGGGGGGGGGGGGCTATACACGCAAATACCGCAGTTTCAGAGGACCAATAAACACATCTAGTCATTTGCGGACTAAAAGTCTTGTAGTTGACGAATTCCCGATCCCCGTGTTTCCCAAAATTACTTGCATAAACTCAAATCCATATGAATTATGTTTCGGGTTTCGAATTACTGTGCTATTTCCAGCCATTCAGATCGCTATATAAGATTAGTCACATGACTCACATGTAGTTAACGTGTTTGATTTAATAAGTATTGTCCCTTCCTCATTCAAAAGGGTCTTGAAATGTGAATAGGTATTGTTTGTTGAAATTTCAGGCTTAATCCCAGTTCATCTGCATAGAATATAGTTATAAAGGGAGACAACTTACAGCAAGAACTCTCTTTCGAGCATAATCTTAAGCAAGCTCAGTTTGTGAATTAGAAGATTTCACGGAATCCGTTTTTCTTTTACTGCTTGCTTCGAAGTCATCGATAGTATCGGGGCATAAGCCTATTGTAAATTTACGTCTTGGAAGGAAACGACATTCTTACTGCTTGCTGCAATGTAAACAAAGACAAGCGTGAGCTTCTTGTAAATATAGATATTCAGATCCGTTGTTCTAATGAGAGTAAAACAGGATGAATAGAGATTTCGTTGAAGGCAGTGTCGTTCACTGTTACCAATAGATTGTATCCAACTAACAATACCAATTTAAGCTCGTAGAAAGTTAACTCGTCAAATGGTTCAGTGGGTAGAGCAGTAGACTGGTAACCCGATGAACTGAGTTCGACTCCATCAACGATTATACACGTTTAAAATTCTTTTTCTCTTTCAGCAGGCCACGCTGAAGTCTTGATATATTAATTCAACCATATAATTTACTAGCTGATGTGGTGGCCGATGTGTATAGAGGGTGACGAAAGACTCATTCCTCGTCGGTCGTGTAAATCGTGGCTAGGGTTCAAGACAGGCCTCTGGCGATAATACCTCAGGTTGTGGCATGGTGCTTTTTTGTGGCCTAGGATCCCGTACCATGTCTCCCTTGTTGTCGTAAAAGAACCCGGGGGGATGCGCAGGGTCGGTCAAATCGACCAGAAGCGTACTAGGTGGCGTGCGTGAATCCTTGCCTTTGGCCAGAGGGCGAGACCTCTCTGCGACCGGCAAGCTTGCAGCCACCGTCCACTGAATACGTGGCCTGATGAGGCGCTATTCTCCTTAAAGTAAATCTACGGATGCTTTTAAGAGCCATATATTTATTTTATATTAAAAAACACCCTGTTTCAAATTAGCGCCATCGAATTCCTTAAAAGCCGTTTTTTTTTCATGTCACTCTGAAGGTGGAATGAATTTATTGTGATGGGTTATTTGTGGTAGGCCAAGCAAAACATTCAAACAGTCATGCGGTCACAAGGGTTTGCAGGAACTTAATTAAACTCATTGTTTGACATAAATGTGTTGGCAAAGATTTACACTACCTACACCAAAACAAGCATTAAATTCGTTGCAGTGCCAGAGACATACAAGCCAGCAAGACCATGAGATAACATTTAATATACATATAATTCAATCTATATCACTTTTGCAAGAAACAAAAGTGTCAATATGGTCCCATTCTAAGCCACAGTGTTGTTGCAAATTCTCATACCGGATAGTAGGTAGTTTCGAAACAGTGATTCTTAAGAACTTTTTTTGAGATTCACAAAAAAAACACCCCGTATTGTGTTTTGATAACTTCGGGAACAAAATTAACTTTGATATGCCGTGGACCGTTAGAAACCACTGCTCGCAGTCTAGCTAGGGTTGTATTCCTTAGTAACACAATTACTTATTTTTTGTTTGTTTTTGGAATGACCCTTTAAACAGTTAAAGTGACTGGACTTTTAAATTAACTAGTTCCTCAGTTGCACTACAAAACTCAATGAGAAAAATTAAGATTATATGGTCTCAAATGACATGTTTATAATTATTACAAATTTATAAAGGACAAATGATGTTGAATGCCATCCAAGGGTGCTCTGTTGCTTATATGAAGATTGAAAGAGACCTAGGTATCTACATTGACTCATCTCTGCAGCCTTCTAAACATTGTCTTGAAGCTGCTAAAAGAGGTAAGAGGGTTTTAGGAATGATCAAGAGGAACTTCAGTTTTCTGAAAGAGGACATCGTAGTTAGGCTTTATAAGCAGTTGGTTAGGCCTCATCTGGAGTATTATATGCTGTGCAGGCGTGGAACCCATATTTTGCTAAGGATAAGGAAGTACTTGAAAAGGTCCAGAGGAGGGCTACTAGGATGATTAGTTCCTTAAAGAGTGTTCCTTATTATAGGCGGTTACAAC
>JAIPMN010035499.1:0-14650 GCA_020650975.1 Apostichopus californicus
CACCTTCAATATATCTAGAACCATTAATCGGCCTTTTGGCTAAGATCATGTGTAGTATCTGTTCCCTTTCGAGGGGGATGGTGATACACACCCGACGATGATCACACAGTCACAGTCCCGATGCAAGGGGACTGGGGTTGAGAGCCGATCAGTCGTTTGGTAGTTTGGTTTTCGTGCCCAGGTTTTTTCCTGGGCGACTTTTCCTTAAAAAAGCACCCGACAGTCTCGATGCAAGGGAACTGGGGTGGAGAGCGCATCAGTCGTTCGGTAGTTTGGTTTTCGTGCCCATGTTCTTTCCTGGGTGACTTTTCTCAAAAAGTACCAATAAATAAAGAAACCTAATATCAAAAAATCAGAAAGCGCTCAAAGGGATATGTACAGAACCGAGAGAAGAAGTAATTGCACATCTGGAATCGTTAAGAATACTCATTCTATCCTATACGGGGAGATCAATAATTTGAAATATCTTTTAACTTAATGGCTAGCCAGACGATACCAAGAAACGTCTCTTAAGCAAAATATGATCACAAACGCTGAAATGATTATATCAATATCAAATATTGAAACTCCAACGATTATCTATAGAGCCTAGTACTCAAATACTAAAAAAAGATATTTCCAGAACCATAGAAACATTTATAAACCCTTAACTATAATATACAAAAATACAGCCACAATTAACAAAAACACTTGTAATCGTCAAGTGTAAGTATTCTACCATTTGGATCTGTTTCTAAAGGTATATTTATATTAAATGCTATCATTTTCCCTTCTGTGATTATCTTCTGTGATGATCTTGTCATGTAATATACTTAATTTTGAAGTTTTGGTTTCCATTAATTATCATTAAACAGTTGAATAATGTCGTTCAGCAGAGTTGCAGTTTTCCATTATTTATATTCGATCAAATGATTATAAATTCAGGTTACTATTGGTTTTACTTTTTCGAACACAGCTTCATCTGTCATTATTATACGTTGTCTCTTGTAATTAATGTTACCTTATAGGGTTGTACAGAATATATTCGATTACCGTTTATGTATCAAACGTAGTTTTAGGACTTGGTTTATTAAAACTTACTATAGAAAGAAATTCAAGAATGGATAGACGATAAACTCCTCCTTTTTCATTCAAATACCGCGTAGGACAAATTTCTTTTCATTTCTGTCAAAGATTACAAAACTCAAAATCGTTTACATCATTCTCAATTATCAAGCATACTTGAAGGCCTATATGAAAGTACAATTATAGAGTTCAAGTGTTTGGCCTACAATATGTATGACTATCTGAACCGTTCGCCTGATGTATAATTTATACATGCATGGTCTTCACTTGACCTTCTGTAGTATGGTGCTTAATATTCATTTCCTTGTTTTTTGTGACAGCATAGAAATTGATATTTCAATAAGGTATAATTAAGAAACTTCTTCGAACAATTAAGCGTTGTATTACAATTGCAATATTACAAGTATTTCTTTGTAAAAGAACAGAAATACCCACACAATACCAGTTGCGTATCAATAGAAACATTGCATATATGAACTTTTATGAATAGGTGTTTTCGATTAACGAATATGACACAGGATCACTTTATACTTTCACTTACCCAGGTAACAATAGACTATTCACACTTAGTAGTTTTTACTTTCCCCTCTGTTAATAAATGATCGATGTTGTCTGTTTTCCTCTATCTCTCATATTCAAGTTAATAGTACACTCATATGTCAATGACTGGGTGAAGTACATGACACTGACGTTCGTTAACATGTTTTTACTTAGTCTAAAATGCTTCTTTTCTTCAAGCAGATCTAAAGTCCTTTAAAAATTACATCAGAGAGAAGTCTTCAATACACCCAAGTTTCAATCAAAATCAGTATGTGAACAATATTCATAGGCTTTATTGACGCATGTTTCTCACTGATCAAAGATATTAACAAAATTCAAACATACACGTATCATTTGATACGTGTTCACTGCTTAAACGTATAATCTACCTTTAGTCAATGTTTCATCTGGTATAACAATCTACGGGAACCTTAAATATGAGATGCTATAAGGCAAGACACGATTCACTTTATACCACTTTACAATAAATATGTTGAACATCCTATTGTCAACGTTCACAAGGTTATAGTCACATCCAAGCCCCATATTTGATATACTTCGAGAGAGGCGTAGTGATGACTGCTGCTCAACGTAAATATGTACTCAATATTATGAAGCAATCGAAGCGGTTTGCTATTCAATTTATATGATTGTATACTCGTGGACCCCAATACTTCCGGCAACAATAAAGAAGATGTGCACCGTAAGGTTTTTCCGTAACGAGGATTGCCACTAAATTCAACTACAACATATATTCAACTGATTTTAAGCGGTTCGTTAACTTTCCGCAGACATATTCTGCAATGAAACTGCAATGAAACTTTCCAGTTAAAAGTTTAGGATTGAAAAACGAAAATTCTAGATGAACAAAGGACAATTTCCGTTTTATTACTCTGCTTTGGTATCAAAGTAAATTATCCCACAACCAACATCTCAAATATCCCACCAACCGAAAACAGAAAACAATCTTTTCATCTGACAGTCGCTTCATCTTGACAAACAAATCCATTCAGTGCCCTCTGGAAAAGATGTTATCAGGAACATTTCGACAAATAAACCGGGAAGAAGGGAAGTCTCCATATTGAATAATGCTAGTTTACAGAAACCTCCAACTGCTTTTACACGCTGTATGTTAACTACCGCAGATTAATGTTGCAGTGTTGCAGTGTGAGAATGTTTAGGGCAGGAAAACCTCCGTGTGAGTATCTACTTGATATAAATAACAATTGAATCCATATCTGGAAAAGCATCCTATCGTACAAAAACGTACGGACAGATATGTCTCCGGTGTGACACAGATCGGTAACATTCTACTCAAATCTAAGTACATCTATATGATATTTATATGAAGACGAAATATCAAAGAAGGCATAAAACTTCGAATAAGAACAGGTTGACGTGATAGTTGATCCATCTTTACTATGAAAATATCAATCAGTTCCCTTTGGAAAACGACGCTAACAGGAACATTACGACGAATAATATGAAAATGTAAAATCACTACATTGCAAGATTTCGTCTCCATAAATATTCGACTGTCTTTAAACTGCGCGTTAACGATGTTGCCGCAAATCTTTTTTTGCAATGGCCCGTCCTGTTAAAAGATTAGGATTGAACTACCCAAATTCGATTAATTATAATCTAAGTACTATATAATATTAATATGGAAAGAAAAGCTCATCTCCTACAACCAAATAACAAACTGTTGATGTGATAGTTGGTCCTCCTTGACGATACAAATATAAACATTTATCTGGGAAATGTCGTTAGCAGGAACAAAACAAAAACTAAACCAGAAAAATGGAAAATCTGTTCATTATGAAATCTTAGTTTAATTAGGATTGAATACAAATCATGAACTTACGATGGATAATCTCTATGTGAGTATTCTGCTTGGAAGGTATAACGCTTGAATCTATGATACATATTCACAAACAGCTGATTGTACGCAATATTACGGCCAGATTTGTCTCCGCTGTGAGTCGTCCCGATGAGTTTGAACACATAACGAAGTACTATATAATACTTTTATGAAAAGGAAATATTTGTAAAGGCATCCTATAATACACAGAATACACAGATACACAATCAGCATGCGGAAAGTTTCGCTAGCAGGAGCATTACGAAGAGGAAGACAGGAACGGTAAACCATCCATATTGATAGATTTCAGTTCGATGAATCATCAAATGTGTTCATGTTGTGCGTTATTAACAAAGAATGAATTATTTTGTCTCAATTTTCACATGACTAGGCTAGCCTTGCTAACAAATCATAAAAGTTCGACTGATATTCTCCGTGTGGATATCTACTTGGAATAAATAACGATTGAAGTTATCATCCAGATCGAAAGGAACATTTCATTGTACACAAAAGTACGCTCTGTGATATCTCGGTGATGTTCAACTATAATCTAAGTACTATATAATATTAATGGCAAAGCTACATAAAAAAAATTCCAGTTCAATCTTTACGATTGGCGTTCATGGCTACCCACAAATTCTTGTTGCAATGCTTCATTCCTGTTGAAGGTTTTGGATTTGAAAACCAATATCATGACATTACAGTTGGTAATATCCATGTGAGTATATACTTGAACAAAATAAAGATTTTATCCAGTATCCATATAGAAAAGTGTATTCCATGGTATATGAATGTATGGACATATATATGTCTTCCGTTCAATTCTTATCTGACTTTTGTGGAGAAGAAAGATCAGAGAAGCATAGTAATGTCCTACAATCGAATAAGAACAGGTTGACCTGAAAGCTGGTACATCTTGCCAATAAATATATAAGTCAGGAAAACCAGGAACATGACGGAGAGTGAAACAGAAAAAAAGGTAATAGGTCACTACATATGCAAGAATTTACTTACTTTGCAATGTCGCGTTCCAGTTAAAGGTTATAAATGAAAATACCAAATACAATGAATAATCTCCTTTCGTGTCTCCGATTGTACGCAACACTACGGTCAGATTTGTATCCGGAGTTAGTCATTCCCATGAGTTTCAACACTAATTCATTGCAAGTACTATATAATATATTTATGGAAAGGAAATATTTGAAAAGGCGGAGTGACATCTACAACCAAACAACATATTGTTGATATTTAGTTAAGCCATTGACAACAAGTCAAATCAGTATGCGGAAAATGTCGCTAGCATGGAAGTATGGTATTTAATCTCCCCTCCAAATCGCATGAAGCATCGTCGTATTGTAGGATTGCAAATGTTCGATTGATAATCTCAGTGTAAGTATCTACTTGAATTTATGATCCATAGCGGAAAGAGCATCCTATTGTAGACATAAGGCGGACAGATATGTTCTGGTCTGGGATATACCGGTGGAGTTCAACTCTATTTTATATAATTCTATATAATATTTATACGAAAAGGAATTATCTAGAAAGACCAAGCTGTGCAAGGGAAAGACAAGCGAATAACAATATTTAGATCCGACAGTTGTTCCATCTTGACAATAGAAAATTACAATCATTATACTTGGAAAAATAGCGCATTTACACGACAATTTTGAGGAATAAAATAGAAACTTTTAATTCCGCGCTGTCAGTATATTGCTTTCTAGTTTAAATTTTGGGATTGAAAAAACGAACATTTATGAAAGAACGACGGATAATCTAAGTCCCCCCCCCCCCCACATCTCCCACCACTTCCCCCAAACTGAGTAACGGATTGCCCAATAACAAGAAAAATTACAACAATTTAACCACTATTATTGGATACATACGTAACAACTTTTAGTTGAAGTAGTTTCCCAACTTTGAGATCAGGTCAACATTTTTTTATTTTAAATTGAAATTAAATTTTACCAATCCTACTTTATTGTTAATAGATGTTAACATTTGATGTCATCGTTGAGTTATTGATGTGTTAATTATATTCAATTCAAACAGCTGCTTTAAGCACAGATATTTATTTTATCGCATTGTTTTATAAGATGTTATATTTAAAAGATAGTAATACTATAGAATAAATCACTATTTAATGAAATGTAATGAAATAGTTCATGGCCTATCAACCGAAGGTTAAATATAGCGAAAATGAATCAAATTAGGAATTGGAAGAAGTATGATTTATATATTGCGTTTATGAAAAAGTACGATACTTTCTTTCAGTGGGAAACTCGCAATGACATCAACTTACTTAACATGGGATTTGTATGTTACTCATTTTGTACCTACAGATCTGTCTATACATTTCATATTTATTCTGGATAATGAACGCCAAAATACACAAAAAAAGCAATGTATCATCTATTCCTATTTTAAAGGTTAATTAACGATACATATACACAAGGCCTACTATGAATGAAATTATGTTTAGTTTCATTCGTAGTTGAACTATATTTCTGTCGATCTATAACGGATTTCTTTGCTTACCTGTAGAAATATACGATGAATATCACAGACAGGACGAGTACTACAGCAATTACGATCATCACTAACTTCGTTCTGTTGTTCGTGTCTGTAGATATGACTACGTAAGTGGATTAAATTCATGACATATGGTTGAATGTTCATCGACATGACAAATTTTTTTCATAAATAATATTTGTGAAGCATATTTACTTACTTAATAAAATGAGATACATTCGATTGCTTAGCTCTCAATGCAGTCTCAATTCAAGGTTTCGTCAAACTGATTTTTTTTTCATTTTGCAGTTAGTAGATATGTATCATCCAGTTTACTTAAACGTGTGTAAACTCCGCTAACCTATTTACATGGGGAAATGCTCACATGATGATATTGATTATTATAGGGGTATGCTTCTTACAAATCGTATATATGCAGACAAAAATGCTCCAATTTCCGACCCCTGGCTCATTCATGATGCACGCCGACAGAGTAATATGAACCATTGAATAGTCAATTGTTAAATTGGTATTCTCATAATCCGTTGAAATAAAACTCCACACGTTTCTAAAGAAACTTTACTTTACTCCCACACACAGTCACAAATATTAAATGGTGAACCTCACACTACATCACATCAGATGTTACCCTGTGGTACACATCGCCCCCCCCCCCCACCAAATGGAAACGTCGCATTTGATATTCCGTTTGCCCTTAAGTACGTCGTTCAATGTGTGATCTATGTGGTTATCGACTCTCTCCTGCAATTAGCATGATTTGTGAACTTTGGGGTGCCCCAGTTACTGTTAATTAAAAGAGCGATCTGTCCCGCAACGCTAAGTAATTTGCCAATGGAGAATAACCACAAACCAAGTAAATGTTGAAACGTTGTTTACTCACAACGCTCTTACTTGGTCAAAGGAATGCGATCGATTCAGGCAAGGTAACAGATCGTATTTTATAGCTAATTGATATGAAACAAAAATCACGTGACCAAGTTGTTAGTTTTTCGTTTTGAGCTTGTTTAAATAAGTATTGAAATGCTTTAATTTGTGTAAGAATTGTTTTAGAATTGTTAAACTAACTTTTCTAAACTAGAAAGCAATATTCCGCGATAAAATTACATTTCTTTATGGTTATGCTGATTAGAGCAGAGTGGAACTGGTCTTGAGGTAGATGACTTCAGCAATACAAATGGGCGGTAGTTTGGGTAGGTAGTTTGCTTGCTGTGTGGAAAGGAGGGTCATGTTTTTCGCGCCTGCCCCTTGTCATATATAGCATAGCGAAAACGCGAGGAGCAGCAAGCAACGGGACCTGCTCTGCTTCAATTTACAAAGGTGGAGGTTCAGGTGACCCCTGCATGTTTGGTGCCGGTGCCAGTGGGTCCCGTGCTGTTACTCGTCCTTCCACAGCCCTTGTGGAAACTCCTGTTGTCACTTACCCCTCCCCGACAATTCCCGATCCCCATATGGAATGGATCGGTTTTATGAGTTCGGGAGCCTAACCTGAAGGTCGGCATCAAGTAAGGGAACGAACCCGCGTGAAAAGGTTGGAGTCATCGTCATAGTCAAATGTGAGGGTGTTACATATTTCAATATTGTAAGTATATTGATGTCGACTACGTTTGCTTTCAGGAAACTGCCAATTATGTACCTATGGTTGGGTGGTGGCCTTCATGCTTCCTTTGCCCACGGTCTCATTCTGTGGTGCGGTCGTCCTGATTCCTCCACGTCTGAGTGGCCGTGTCATCAGGGTTGAGACCGATCACGAAGGTCGCTTGGTATGCGTACTGTTAAAATACCCACAAGGAAACGTTACCTTACGTACCGTTCTTCTCCGAGGGAGGACTTTTTGGGACTTTGCCATCTTTTACCTGGCAGTGCACCTTGTGTCGTGGTCAGAGATTTTAATAGGGAGGCCGATACAAGAGTTGATAGGCTTAATTACTCACAATTTTCAAATTTGCCTACATTTCATTTTCGGTTGGATAGTTTCATATCGTATCGTCGTTTGGTAGATGTTTTTAGGTGTCTTAACCCTAGAGGTCATAAATTATCTTGGGTAAGACCAAATGGGTCTGATGCTTACAGGGTTTTCTAATTGCGACATTATAAGTTGCCCGTATTGCGATAATGATGCTGTGGTAGCTAAGTTTATTGTTCCATCTTCCCCGTGGGAAGAGATTGTGAAAAGTTAATTGTCATATCTTAGGGGGAAAACATGGATTAGAATACAGGTACATGGGATGTGCTTTTTACGTGACCCGCCATGCGGGATCCAAAACGTCACGGCCAAACGGCATGCCTATTCACCCATCCCATTCTAACAAAAGAAAACTCAAGTCAAGCGAGCCAAAAAGTAAAATACGCCCACCGACCCGCAGAGACAAACCCACAACAACCCACTCAAACAATCAAAAAACCACAAAAGGACGACCAGCACGCAGCGAAACGAAACACCCCTCCCCTGCACACCAGCGTCCAAAAAAGGCAGCCCTAGATAAACGACGAAAATCGCCTTCAACTTGAAGGCGAATGTCACACTTCACCGCCTCCAGGACTGCCTGCCAACTGGCAAATTTCCCCCTAAAAACTATATTACATCTATTCCTCCAAATAAGTTTTTTGAAAATAGCACAAACACAAATAACACGATGCAACACAGCAACAGAACAAACTGGAGGGTCTACCCCATATAAAACAAAGCTCTGTCCCACCGACCATGAACGGTCTCCCGTAACACGGTCGGTCCATGTCTGGAACCATCCCCACAAGTTTAAAACAAAGCAACAATGCCAAAAAACATGAGCGGTACTCATGGGATGTTGTACCTTGAAGCATGCCTTTATGTCTTTAACAGGCTGGTGTGAGGATGTCAAGTTGCGCATCATTCGATATGCTGTGTAGTACTGTGTAGCCAAAGCTCGTCGTCGTAGAGAGGATTTTTCAAACCTCTGCGCAAGTGTCAAACGTGGGGTTCCCTCCATTGATGCCGCTATAAAAAAAATACATTAATGCAAAATGCCACGGAGCTCACATATAAGCGCGTGGAAGCGGAGGAACAACCATCACTTAGTTTTTACCGAACAGCCTTTTGGCTAAGATCATGTGTAGTATCTGTTCCCTTTCGAGGGGAATGGTGATGCACACCCGACGACGATCACACAGTCCCGATGCAAGGGGACTGGGGTTGAGAGCGGATCAGTCGTTCGGTAGTTTGGTTTTCGTGCCCAGGTTCTTTCCCGGGCGACTTTTTTCTTAAAAAGTACGTCTTGACAAACGTGTTCAGCTGTCCATAATACAAATAGGAATACCTTTCGTGATCCGTAAACAGAGATTTTTTAAAATAACCTCTTTTCACGAGACACTATCAATGGTCAGTTGGGTGGCTAACTTTACGACAGCCGAACTTGGAAATCGGATTGGATGGGCAACCTGGGGAATTTTACAGATCGTTTTGGTCAATCATCGAATCGAATATTAAGACCGTCTTTGTCAGAGCCTTCGAAATCCGAGTACTTCAGCCTCTGCTGGTCGGAGGGCGTACTTATTTTTATGGGATGGGGGGCTCGCTTGACTTGAGGTTTCTTTATCAGATTGGGCTGGTTTGGTAGTGCCGTTTGGCCGTGACGTTTAGATTCCCACAGGGCGGGTCATGTAAAAAGTACTCGAGTACCTCCTCTAAATTATGATACTTGGATTTTATTTTATACACCAGAAGTTTAAGTTCTAATATTATCAACAGGCACTGCTTGTATTCCATTTATGTGGGGAGGTGGGTCCGTCAAGGATGCCTTTATCCCAACTGATTATATTTAGTAAGTGAGAAAATCTCACTAGATGAAGATGTGCGTTTCGTTCCTTTGGTGTTGCCAGGTGGTAAGAGAGTCCAAGTTTGCCCTCTTCCAAGGCCCTGTCTGAGAACTTGTTGGTGTTTCAGCAAGATACCGGGGCAACGTTCAACTCTGCAGACTAAGGACCTTCGTCTTGGTAGCTGGCGATACAGGCTCAGCCTTTCAGAGCGTTAGGGTCGGATTATAATAATTTAAATAATCAAAACCAGTGATATATAGTTCGGCTGTGCGGTTTGGGTGTAGTTCATTTGCCTAACAAACTTCTTATTTGAAGGAAAAAAACTTGAACCGAGCTGCCTGTACAGAATCGTCATCCTAAATGTATGGCGATCTGTACATTCAAGGTTACATAATAGGCTTCGTGACCTACGTTGTGGACTTGCATCTGGGGCCCTGGTCAGCAACGTGAAACGTTACCACTGCCGCCCGGGTGACGGATTATGTCAGTGAAACTGCTGCAATAGCCTTGAAAAGCATTTCACATGTGTTTTGGGACTGTGACTTTGTTTATCGACTGTGGGAATGGGTTTCAGGCTTTTGGGACAGAATTACTGGTGACCGTTCACGGTCAGTGGGGCATAGTTTTGTATTACACGGAATTGATCCCCGAATTGTCCTGTGATTGTGATTCGTATTTTTTGTTTTGTATCGCTTCAAATTTAAAAAATGTATGACGTAATAGATCAAAATAGTGTTGTGAGACGGTCGATCAGTGGGATCTGATTCTTGCAGCAGTGAAAAGTGATCCAAATAGAGGCCGATTTTCACCGCCTGTCGAGACCTCTTTCTATAGCCGTTGGTGTTCGGGTTTAAGAGTACGGTAGGCCTGCGGGTGGGCCGTCCGTTTGTAGAGGTTTCGTGTTTAGTTCGGGTGGGGGACTGGGATGGTTCAGGTGAGTATGTGTGGTAATTGTTTGATGCTGATTGTTTGATTTCTGTGCGGGAAGGGTTTGGTTTCTAGTGCCTATCAGGCCGTGAAGTTTTAGAGTCTTCTGGGCGGATCACGTAAAAAGCACATGTAACGTTAGCCATCCCATTCTAACAAACAAAACTTAAGTCAAGCGAGCCAAATGAGTAAATACGCCCACCGATCTGCAGAGACAAACCCCCAACCACCCACTCAAACATTCAAAAAGCCACAAAAGGACGACCAGCACGCAGCGAAACTGTTAGATGTGCTGCAATGATAGTGCTTGAGATGACAGTGCCATGGATTTGGTTGCAAGTATTTTGGATTATAAACATCCTACACAAACACTGACATTAAAAAATTGTTTTAATATACAGCTTCCTTTAAGTCAATATTTGTGAAAAAAACACCAAATTTACCCAATTTCAGATATAACGTGTAATATCTTCGACCCATTTGGACAAATACACTGCCAATAATCGACAGCTACAGTTTAATTTATGATGTTTCTATATTATTTCTTACCTATATTTTAATTATTTTGGGAGTAGTAGATCCCTTTAAAGCTGTGGTGAATCTTACTCACATCTTCCCTCGTCCATCTCACAACAAACCCCACGAGAGCATTACGTCTTCGCCCCCCTCACAGGAACGTGGAACCATCTGTTAGGTTACCACTTTTTACATTTTACGTCATGAGAATTACCATCAAGCTTATGTATTCTAAAAGGTTATCACGAGTATCTTCTATACATGCTCATACTTTAAATTCAGCTATGAATCCTGGGATGCCGTCTTTCATTACAATTTTAGCGTACGCGATGACACCATACTGATAAAAATAATTCTCCAGATCATGCAATTTGTAACATGTGACTACCCACAATTTGCTTAGGTTTTGCTCCCCTAAAATTTCAGTCAATTTAATATCAATACATTGTACGTGTTTCTGTACGTTTGGGTTGAAAGATTGCAAATAATATGTACAACAATGTGCATAAGTAAGGTCGCGTCTTGAATGTGTTTCACAAATATGGTGACTCAGGAACAGGACCTCTACGTCTCCCCACTATACCTAAGGTCAGAGAAACTGTAGAAATAAAAACACGCGTACAAATATTTGATAACAGTTTTACACTTTAGTATGTTTCATAAACTATGTTGTTTTGTCTTGTTTCCTTTAGTTTTCACAAAGTGGGTTAAGATAGTGTCTACCAGCAGTGTTTCTAAATGTCAGGCCTTTTTCATTAAGATATATCTTTCCCGTTCAAATAACGTTCTTACATGCTTCATAAAATACAAATATCATAGAGTAATGACTTACCTTGATCGGTTCTAGATATGTTAAATTCACATCTGTCATCGTACTGAGATGTAGTTTGGGACTCCAACGGTTCCTGAGTAGCGATGCATCCAATGGTTGAGTTCTGATCACAAGAAGTAACGTACACTGAAAGCTCTTTGGTTCCGTTATTGTCTGTGTAATGTTTCTGATAATCACAGCCATCGGGTTTGATTACTTCCAGATTTATCGGTGGATACCCGTCTGTTATTGAACAAGATAGGACGACGTGGTATGATGCAGATGGAGATGAGGAGGGGCCTTCGCAAACAAGAGGTGTAGGAGGCTGGTAGACTGTAAAGAGTATACGGGAGTTATCATCAGTCAATGATAGATGAAAAGTACAAACACCCTCTCGTTGAAGGTTGAACTCAAGGACAGTACCACGAGTAATCCTCCTCAATATATTCAACATTAAGTTAAGTAAATATGTATTGACTTATAAAAGAAAGGTCATTGCCACTTAAAGATTACCGACACAAATGTGGGGCTAAAACGAAATATAGCAATATTACGTTAAGTCAAAACATTTAAGTGGTGCACGTGTATAATAAAATACACAGACCGAATGTAAAGAATGTAAAGAAAACTGGCGACGCTCTCACATGCAATATCAGACTTAACACATACATTCCAAGAAGTCATCATTGCATACCGTTATTACTCGTAGTATTCAACATATTAGATTTATGACTAATATATTTTGTTAATTTATTGTTGACTCATAGCACTTTTTGATCTCTTTTATCCAGGATTACGTTATTTGACAAGTTGCTCTTGTTTAATTATGCAAAAGTTGGGCAAAATTTCAGTTCAAAAAGAAGAAACTCAGTATATCCACCGTCAATGAGATAACAGTGACTCATTACTTTACAAATTAAATTGGTTGTTTTTAGTACCTTTATAGATGGCAAAAGAGGCAAGAGGGAATGAAAATACAAGCTGAACGAGATAAGAAGAAAGAAAGAGAACTTGAAACTAATCCCAAAAGACGACGCTCATATAGAGACATGCTAGACAGAAACGAGAACATTTCTTTTACCTAATCGTCATGAACTGAACACGTTGAAAGAACATTCAACGTAAGAGAACTTAAACTTAAACCAAAAGGAAGGAATATACTGCAGAGACCAAGTGAAGACGAGTCTGAGTGGAACCATATATAGTATATATGAAATAGACGTAAACACGTATGAGAATATATAGAAAGATGCTTCTAACTGTTATAAATTACAATGTTGTTTATATTTCACATCGAAACTCATATACACTCTCTGTCCTTCTTTACTACCCATAACTGAACAAGAATAATGATTTTTAATTTGCCTATTGAAGTTTGCTTTACAGAAAACAGATGTAGTGAATACGGATAACATTAATATTTCTAGATTGAATTATTGACAAGGAACATAATTTAAAGGGTTCCCGGACAACTCCCCCTGGAACGAATTCCCTCCGGACGGTTACCCCCGTACGATTCCCCTTCGGACAATCGCCCTCCTTGGAAATTTCGACGATTGATTGACAGCCGATGTAGGCGGGGTTTAGGCTATTAGTCCAGTAAAAATGAGGGGAACCTAGAACTAACTGCAACAGAAGATTCCATTTTTCATATTGTTGTTGTGTCCCCACTGAAGCATTTAAAGAAATTGTTCAAAGCCCCGCCCACTCATGAATATTTATGAGATTGGCACCACAAACAAAAGGGACCATCTACTCACTATGGGTAACCTACCCACCAAGTATAATTCCGATCGGATCTTGCATCGTTCAGTGATCGTGATTACAAGCCGACGCCACAGACACACAGACAGACACACACACATGCGTGACTGACTGAAATTCCTTTGCCTCTGGTAAGGAATAAAAAAGAGTCAAAGAAAAGTCTACCCGGAAACAAATGCAGCTATTGTGCGCACGAAGTACGCAGAATATGTTAAGGTTATCTAGCTAACATGCATGTGGAAGGAGTAAAAATTCTCACAGCATCAATGCAGCTAGTGCGCGCTGAGCGCGACAAATCTATTTTTTCACAAATTTAATAAATTAACGCCGAAAATATTATCATTGTGTCAGTGTATCTATAGTATACACAATGCACGCGAAACAAAAATGTGTTTTAGGACTTTATCTCCTAAAATACAGTCGTTTTGCTATTTAAGCTTTTTAATTCAACGATGTTCGTATGTTTTACTACATTGCAAAATTATTACATTGGTAGCGTGACAGGACGAAATTGGTAATTCAGATCTCTTTGTAAGTAGACCAAAGTAAACCAACTCTCACCTTTATGTGGATTAATTAAGCGAAAGTCACTCTCTACAGGTTAGACATGGTTTACACACAGAAAACGGAAATAAATAAATATATTACTAATGCACGAGAATCTCGCACAAAGATACTCGTTGTTCGTATCTTTAACTTCGCTGTTACTTTTTTCTCATGTGAGTTGGGCCTGTTGGTTGTGCTTATATATCATAATATAGTACGCACGCACAGTTTTTATTGGTAACTAGCGTTATAAAATCGTCCCAATTGGGTGCTCCCGATTGACAATTATCTGTGGG
>JAIPMN010035505.1:0-22932 GCA_020650975.1 Apostichopus californicus
TGACAGAGACCCTGTCGATTGTTATAGGGAAAAGCAGGGAAAAAAAGGTGTGATATGATTGGTACGGGAGATGGAAACCTTGAATCTGACTTTGAATATAAGTATTGTGTTAATTTGGACTATTATTGTATACAGGAAAACAGTCACTTAGACAGACAGACAGACAGATTGTTTTATCTTGCAAAGAGAACCGACAAAGTAAAATGACAGAGACCCTGTCGATTGTTATAGGGAAAAGCAGGGAAAAAAAGGTGTGATATGATTGGTACGGGAGATGGAAACCTTGAATCTGACTTTGAATATAAGTATTGTGGTAATTTGGACTATTATTGTATACAGGAAAACAGTCATTTTGACAGACAGAAAGACAGACAGATAGACTTACTCTGAAGTAGGGCATTGGGACTCAGTGTAGACAATCTCACCAACATCAGGTAAGTCAGCATCTAGAGCAACAATAACAAACACATTAACATAATTCCTAGACACATAATTTGACAATAAATTTTATTTTACATGTAGTTAAATTAGGGAGTAGTACCCCATGACAATCTCTCATTCCATTAATCATGATAACATACATCCACAAATGACGAACAGAAATGAGATTGGCCCATTTTGCTATCACACCACTAGACAGTGTTACATGAGAGTGTCTGCACTTCATCACAAGTGTCAGTACTCCATTGCATATGCCTGCACACCACCGCGTGTGCCTGCACTCCACCGCGAGTGCCTGCACTCCACCGCGAGTGCCTGCACTCCACCGCGAGTGCCTGCACTCCACCGCGAGTGCCTGCACTCCACCGCGAGTGCCTGCACTCCACCGCGAGTGGCTGCACTCCACCGCGAGTGGCTGCACTCCACCGCGAGTGGCTGCACTCCACCGCGAGTGGCTGCACTCCACCGCGAGTGCCTGCACTCCACCGCGAGTGCCTGCAGTCCACCGCGAGTGCCTGCACTCCACTGCTAGTGGCTGCACTCCACCGTGAGTGCCTGCACTCCATCACAAAATGTCTGCACTTCATCACAATTTTCATAAATCTCTGAAAAGCATGTTTGATCACAAAAATATGAACGAGCTAACATTTGCTGACAATAACTGAGGGTATCCAGCAGTGCAGTGGCATGAGTGAAATCATGACCATCACCACCATCGTCATGGCAACTGTGCTATTAACAAGGTGTTTTTTTTTCACAATTAGGTAAATAGTTTGGTTTGCCTCTGGACTACGTTCGCTGGTAGTATCATAGCCTGGACTGTTATCTACGTTCATTTGAATTCTAGGGTGAGTCTGGCTCGGCAGTAATATAAAGCCAACGGGGTTTATCCTAAGACACAGCTGATTAGTAGGTTGTATGAGGTTGTGAATACTTGCTACTTCTCGGTTTTCAATCATTTATTGATCCCTAATCTGGATGGAGGGTTGATTGTTCTCTAGTTAACAACGAGGTCTATGCACTGTGAGTTAGGACACATTACTTTTTTATTATTTTTTTATTATCTGGTATTTTGTGGTTCAGACAGTAAAATTAGAGTAAGGATCACAGCTTGAAAGGAGTATCGACAGATGTCTCCGAACACAATGATGTCGAGAGTGTCTGCTAATTAACATCACAAATCTCTTTGGATGGACTTAACTACAGACTAAGCTGAATGGCTTTAGTGGCAAACCATTCACATCTGGAATGTCAAGACCCAGTGGAGTTTTGAAGAGACCTGAATTTTACCTTGACATCGTAGTGGTCTTTTAGGCCATCCTCGACGTGATTTAGAAACTCAAAGATGTCTAGACGATCCAGACAGGAATCCAGCAGGGTGTACATACACTCAAAAGCAGCCTGTAACATAAATAAATGAATATAACGGTTATATTAATAGCCACAATATCTAATACTGGTGATATGGTTGTTTCAGTTTAGGGTGAACATACACTCAAAAGCAGCCTGTAAGATAAATAAATGAAAATAACGGTTACATTTATAGTCAGAAACATTATACTGGTGATATGGTTGTTTCAGTTTAGAGTGTACATACACTCAAAAGCAGCCTGTAAGATAAATAATTAAATATACTGATTATATATATAGTCACAAACATTATACTGGTTATATGGTTGTTTCAGCTTAGAGTGTAAATACACTCAAAGCAACCTGTAAGATAAATAAATGTACCGTATATATTTTATAGTCACAAAAATTATACTAGTTATATGGTTGTTTCAGTTTAGAGTTCTGTATGAAGACCAAAGCCTCTCACTGTCCAACAATCAAGCCCTGGTTGCTTGTCATGACTACAGGGGGAGGTTCCATCAGCCTTAGTATGATATTCATGAGAAAAGGGATGAATTAGAAATGTGGATGCCCGCAGTATTTAACTAAACTCCAATTGGGGGGGGGGGGGGTGGGGGTCAATGAAACGATAATCAGCCTACCTTCCTGATATCCAGACCATCATCTACCGTGTGCTTGAACGGACCCATCTCAACTTCTCTGATCAGCTCTTTCTGCAAAAGAAAACCAAAACCATGTAGAATGAATGACCTGAACTACATACAGTTTATCCCTACCCACATACACAAATACAGTCCCTGCTTTGTATTGCAGTACTTACAATGGATCCCCTTCCCCCATTACATACTTAGAGACACACCCTTCACTTTACTCATAAACAAGTGTAACACCCCCCCCCCCCTTGTGCCGATCACAAATAGACACCCTTCCACATTTACATTTATCTAGTATGGCATCACAAATATGCTATGCAAAAAGTGCTAAATGCTATAAAAGTACAAAGACTTATATTTGCAAAGCCATTATGCTTTTACATTAGTCTTATATTTTACATAGTATTACATAGTATTTTACATAGTATATTTTACATAGTATTATTTACATAGCTATAAAAGTACAAAGACTTATATCTACACAGCCGTTATTCTTTTACATAGGAAACAGAGTATTCTATAAGAGATGACAAATTTCAGAGACTTCAAAACTGCAACCCAATTTTGGACAGTATTAACTTATCCCCCTCCCCCTTCCCCCTGTAACACATCCACAAATTACTACCAAGATCTCCTCAGGTACATTCGTTCATTCGTTAACGACTACAGTACTTGTATTCTGTCCAAATCTCCCATTAATGCAACGATAAGACTAGTGTTTACACAGGTCCAAAAATGGGGAACCGGGTACCCGAGAGTCGTTACCCGTCGGGGATCCGGGTACCCGGAAAAAATTGTTTACCCTCGTGTATCACGATTTTCAAGAAATTACATATTGGACGCTATCATAAATGAATTATATTCTCTACTGACAATGTTTTCATGTTCAAATACGTAGGTGTAAGATAAGGTATAAACCTTCTTCAATAATTTCTATTTTGCTTTTGTTTCTTCATTAACTTGTTAATAACTTCATGTAATTAACATCACTACTAACTTCGCACTGCTGCCACTGCTTATGCTTGCACTCCACGTCTATTGGATCAGACCATATAATATCCAATTTAGCTCTTAAACAGTTGTTACTACTACTATCTATTATGCAGGCCCATGGTTCGAATTAGCCGCGAGATTACGCGATTTACGCAATTTGGATAAACGATTAGTAAAAAGCGAATTCTTTCAATTTCTTCCACATGGTAGCCTAACACCACACTAAGTCAATGAGAAATCTAGCTAAGCCTAACCATCTGTTTATTCGCTGAAATTGTGACACAGTTATAAGATATCCATGGAATACGTTCATTATTGCTGTAACGTTCGACCACATGGTTGCCTAACACCACACTCAGTCAATGGGGTAATCTTACCTAACTATCTGTTTATTAGCTGAAACTGTGACGCAGTTATAAGATATCCATGGAATACTTTCGTTATTGCTGTTATCTTCGACCAAATGGTAGCCTAACAATATACTAAGTCAATTGGAAATCTGCCTAACCATCATTTTGCAAAAAAAAAAAAAACACACTTTGCTTAGGATTCGGGTAATAAATTAGGTAGTATCGCGTGGGGCGGGTACCCGGGTACCCCGTGCAAACACTAGATAAGACAATAGTACATTTATCTCACCCCTCTCCATTATTTACACTCATATTGTTCCTACCCTCAACTATTCACAACTCACTCACAATACCTGACTACCATCTAAACTGAGTATTGAACTGAAAACGGACATTTACAAAGAGCTATCCGATATAAATAAACGGCTACATTAAATCATTTTTACATCATATTTTGAGTTTGGTCGTGAGTCCCTAAATCTATCATAGTTCAGAAAATGCTATACTCTGGGTAAAAATTCACAGTTTTACAATCTGTATGTCTGATTGGATGATTTAAATAAATCCGCTCTATCAGTTCCAATCTACAGTCAGATGTGACACTCGCTATCTGGTAAGTTTGATCAAACCAGGGTTTTCGTTAGTAGCCGGGACCCGGGTCAAATGACTCGCCTACTGCACGTACATGACCCGGCTACATTGCGACGCTCAGTACAAAAAAAATGACAAAAAAAAAAAAATGACAAAAAAAATCGAGAAAAATAAATACCCACAACCAGGTCAGATGTGATTGAAACAAAAGGGGTGATTGGGAGGGGGCAATATCATTGACCAAACAGCTGTATATTGCACCATTTTGCATCTAGAGACTTTTTAAATTGCAATTTTCCGGGGGCACCCCCTCCCCTTAGACCCCTCCCCCATGTCCACGTACAGACAGTCCCGCCTACTTTTCAACTTGACCCACCTACTACATTTCTTAACAAAAACCCTGCAAACGTTATGCGTTTCTATGGCAACTGTCTAGCGATTTTGATCAACCTTTGGAGTTTGGAGCGTCCTAGATATTTCGATGAAATAGACAAAATTAGCTAATATTTCAAGATTACATTCTCTTCCGAACAATAAAGATTGTGCCAGGATGCTCCCTACTTTGTTCGCAGTGGTATTAACCACATGTCGGACACATATGTGTACATAGCAAATTTCTGACATCAAGCTGACAACATTGAATTCATGACAGGACAATCAACTTGGATTATTCAAGCTTACAAATCACATTTTTTATTGGAATTTAATAATATTGGGTAGTAGAGAAAAAACTTGGATCAAATAAACGTTTTAAAGCATTATTGAAATTACCAAATTTGTTATTCATATATGGATGTTGTCAATGTCATTAGATACACTGCCATCTTACCTAACCAGCGACAGTGTACAGCAAGAGAATTGTAACACTAAAACTTAACAAGCCATGGATGGTGCATGTATGTCCAAATTGTGTGTGATGTTAAACATCATACAGATCTCACAATCATATTTATATGACAGAGATCCTCTGATGAGACAACTCCCCCAAGCAGGTAAGAAAAAAATTCGCTCCATTTGCGAGATATTCTCGATTAAGATTCCTGTCTGAATCCTGTCAATTTGTAAATCTGTGATGTCATATTTCCACTGGGATGTGAATCCCTTTGTCTTTGTCACTCTGTAATTAACCTCAACAAGGCAGTCTAATGACGACACAAATTTCTTTCCTTTTTTTTCAAGTCCCTAAATTATGAAAAGTAATATCTGTGCTGTGGCACTGCAGGAAAATGAAGGGGGTTATTGGGGCGCTAAAGAAGCAACACACATTATTACCTCAAAAGCAGGGATGAGCCTGGGGTAAAAAAAAAAATCACGGAACTTTGCAAAAATTGCGGTATAGGCTCCAGTTTGCATATGCTACAGTGTGTTAGGATAATAATTTTTGTCCCTGAGATAGAAAATAAATCACGGTTATTCCACAAAATTCGCGGAAAAAGCTCATGCCTGCAAAAGGGGGCCCAATTGCTCGACCTTTTTAATTAAACACCCTGTACGACTGAATTATTCATGAATATTCAACAGGGCTGACCTTGACTTTGGTTTCGTTGTAAAGATGAGGCAGGATGTTCTCTAGGAGGTCCCTGATCAGGCTGGGCTTATTGTGGGCCACAGAGTTAAAGGTGATGAGCGCCACCCTCCTCACATTAATATCCGGGTCCTGCATTGTGTCTAAGAAGTCTCCGATACAAGTCTTCAGTAAGCTGTCGATTGGCTGGGGCTGAAACAGACAAAACAATTCTCGTTTAATTAATGGGTCTACCGATTGTTTTCATAATTTGCTAACAATGGCATAAAAAGATCTCATTAACAAGTTTTACTAACTGAACGTCTTCTTGATTGGCTACGGCTGACACGAAAGAAACAACTTTCTGGAAAGACTTTACTAACAAATATATAGAGGTATTCTAAAATATAAACTTAAAAAAAAAAATTATTAGAAGCAGCTTGTAATGTTGTGATTCATGGAATAAAAACACCTTTAGAATGACACCCCATCACAACAAAGAAATCTCCTAGTAGAGGTACAAACTGACATTACAAATGTTTTAATGTGATAGTGTTCAGCATCCCATCACCATATCAGCTTGTGAATTGACGATTCATATCTGATGTAACCAGGGCTTGCAAAATAGATAGAACGAAGTATTAATGGTGCACTGAGTGCCAAGACCATACCCTCTTTCATATATATATCGCTATAAAAAATAAAACCTTGCTGTAGTTGGTTGAATTTGCAAAGTTATCTACTGAGTTCAGTCTTACAGAAAAATATGAACAATTGTGTCCTTTTTTGCTTTCTTTCTTTCTTTTTGTGAGGAGAGAGGGGGGGGGGGGGGTTGTTCATTTTTGTAATACAGGAATCATATTTCAGTAACCGTTTCAATCAGAGATAAATTTGGATGCCATGACTTCAACAATACATGCCTGCTAAGCGTTAAGACGACATACCCTTTACAGAAACAATGGTGTACAGTAATTTACAAGATCATACAGTAATACAAGGGTACCACCAGTGCTAAAAGGCAGTGGCTTTTTTAGAAGCAATGAAACCCAGCATCTAGGAGGTCCTTGTCTCTAAAAGTAAGCTGGGTTTTTTATCCAGGAGAACTCCACCGTTTTCCCATCGTAAATGGTCTTTCATATTTTAAACGTCCAAAATGGGTTAACAACTATAAATTGGATAGCTAGTGTGTAAAAAAACATTTGACTTCTACCGCATGAACATTTGCTCTCTAATGTTACAACATCACTGCCTTCCAGATCAAGTATTGTAACAGTCCAGGCATTGCAAATTTAAAAAGCAACCCTATTTTTAAGTCAAAGTTTTTAATTAGTTTAATTAGTCATAAAGATCTAATTCAATTTCGTTAATACCACCTACGCCTATTTAATTCCTCTTCCTCTTAACTCAAAATTAAAGTTGCCATACCTGGTCTGAGATGGTGAATTTTACAGCCGTCACCACTGTACTTTTAACGTAAGATGACTCCGTTTTCAACGAATCCTGGGGGAAAAAATTAAAAGGAAATATGAAAAATGAAAGCAACTTGTCGATTTTGTTCAAAATCCTGTAACGATATACGTCGTTCACTTGACTAGTGAATTATTGTTTTTCAAATAAATGAAATTTTTGTCACTGCTCTCCAGTGTTGTTTTTATGCTAATGTATTAAGGGACTGACCTGGTGAGGACTGACCTGGTGAGTAGGAAAACCGTCATACTGCTCAAAATGTTCATAATAGCATTGCATACCATCTACTAAGGCTACAAGATTAGACTAATGGGGGAAGGGGGTCCCTTTGGGGTCTAGTCGTTCTTAGTTCAGGGCTGTAACATCAAAAGCTACAAATCTTATATGTTGTGCTCTTCATAAATCAATTCTTGGATATGGTCAACCAGGGTTATATGGCAGGGGGAGGGAGGGGTAAACATGGGCATGAGAAATGGAGTCAATGGAGGCGACGAACAGCAAACAACTAAACTACTTTTGCCAGGTTCGTAATTCAGTTCTTTCATTACTTTCCACTAATACATCAGTTTGGCCAATATGGGTCAACCATTGGTGACAAGTAATGGATTCACTGGTATGTTGGGCAACAATAGTTCTTATCAAGTTTCTTCATTTCAATTGCTTCAACTAGGGCATCAGGAGGACCTCAGAGGAAAACCCATGGGAACACTTAGGGGAGTTAAGGGGTGAAGAGCTGCAGTAATTCCAGTCTATTTTCTTCATTCAATTCTTACATACCTTCAACTAGGGCATTAGGAGGACCTAAGAGGAAAACCCATTCTGGTCGAGGTTGGGGCGGGGGGGCAAAGGGGGGATGCAAATGTCATCAGCAGTAACATAATCTCATTTCATAATCATCTCTTAATCACATTTCGTTCCTTACATACCTTCAACTTGGGCAACAGGTTAGCGGAGTCTATCAGGGTAAGTTTCCCGAGGCACTCGGCCACCACGTTCCTGGTTCCTTCCTCTGGGCACTCACAATGATTGAAGAGCATCGACCTAAAAGACAAAAGGTCAGTCATCAATTAATTCCCTCTCTGCACTATCATATCCATGAATACCGTGTCCCCTGTTTATATTTCCTCGACTCAAGGTTGCAAAAACGTAACCAATTTCAAACGGAAACACAAACGACAAAGATGAGATTCCACTTTAGGATAACAACAGAAATTGGACGTGTAAAACAAACTACACTTTTTGCTCTCTATACAGACAGAAGGACCGTCCATAACTAAAAACTTAAAAAGATGACAATAATAGACTTCTCAAGTTTTCTTCATTCTCTCTACAACAGGATATAGGATTTAAAGTTTTCAAATGATGCAACCCTCAGCTTACATTCTTGAAAACATCTCAATGAGAAAATAATGCCGAGTGGGGTCTAACGCTATATTTACACCTATTTTTTCCCCTTTTTGTTTTCAAAAAAAAAAAAGGATTTTTTTTTTTTGATGGCCAGACAAAAATTTACAATTGAAATTAAAAATACTAAAAGGTAACAAATGTACCAGCAGCTTGAATAATTTTTTCCTTCTTTAGTGATTTTTTTACGATTGGAATACAGACTAGGTACTCATTGGATGCCATCTTTTGGAGGGAAGCAGAGTAGATTGGGACAATAAATCCTCAACTTTGTAGCAGGACAGATACAAGATTATCCTTGGTATCTAGCAAGAGATATTCTGCCAAATCTGTCTTGAAGCACAATGGTTTGAACCGAGCAAACCCTGCCCCAGACTTGTTAACGAATCCATAAAGCATTTCTCCTTAAAAACTCACCAAATATTTGAAACAAACGGGGTCAGCTGTTCCACTGTTGCATCACTGGAGCTCTGACAAGTGATAATCTGAAAGAGAAACGAGGTGACCAGAAATGCAATATGACAAATAGTCAAGGAGTAGGAGCAAGAGACATTTCTTAGTTTGTTTTTTATCCATATGAGTAAATGGTTTCATACATTAAAGTGCTAAGCCTTTTGAATTTTGAAAAAAAAGGAGATTATTGAAACTATCTTGCAAGCTAACTCTGCATTTACTGAACAAAGTTCTGATATCATGGAGTGTTAGCTCAGTAGTTAACGCCGTTGCCTTCCAATCATAAGGTCCCCAGTTCGAGTCACTCCAAGATTAATGTATGTCGTCCAGTTACAGAATTGTTGACAATTGACAATTTATAATCTTGGACGTTAAATATGAATCTAAGAGACTGACTTTGGTCAGCTTGCGGCTTTGATAAGCCAATGATGGCATCCTTGCAAGTTCCTGCTTGCAGGAGAATCAAATATACTATGTATCCACCTCCTCAATATCAAAAAGGTGACATAGTAATCAACCTGTACTTCAAAAAGCCCAAAGCTATGCTTGTTTTGAACACTTTAAACCACAGACAGGTTTCAATCAGGTTTTCGATCAGGTTTTCGATCAGGTTTTCGATCAGGTTTTCGATCAGGTTTTTGAGTTATTCAAGTTATTTTTTATAAGAAATCCTATAGATTGCTTCTAATCTTGGACATCCATTTTGGCAGCTTAATACAGGGTTAAATGAACAAAACTGAGGAGACAGTGATTGGTTACCTCTTTCAGGGAGTGGAGTAAGAGATACTGTCTCTTTGGTTGCGTCTCTATCTCTTTCAGCACGAATGGCAGATACTGTGTCAAGTTCCCTACACTGACATTGCCTGTAGTAGAGAGATACATGAGAGAGGATAGATTTAAGAGAGATAGATAATTAAACAGTTCCCTACACTGACATTGCCTGTAGTAGAGAGATACATGAGAACATATAGATTTAAGAGAGATAGATAATTCATTGTTACAGGAGCTCGTTTGGTTGTGTAATTATGATGTACAAGAGTATTCTACTATTTAGATAGTTCACCCTTACCACAATGTAGTTCTTGGGGTAATGATTTCTGAGGCATGGATGACGGGTAACATGTATACACAAAGGATTTCAAATGTGGTTGAGGGGGGTGGGGGGGTGGAGCAAATTCCACATTTACCCAAATTGACTTAGGAGCATGACCCTTTATGTGAGGGCATCCCTGGCACAGAGAAGTGGTCTAACCTGGTTGAGTGGCAAACATCCCCTGAGTTCTTTCTTCAGACTGACAATGCTTCCCACTACTCCCCTTCATACACCCTGACCCCCCTCCCCCACCATTGCATACACCACTGAATAACATATTTACCATGCTCACTTTCCATGAGTGTCACTTAACCATGTTTATGGTAAGTACATGTTTTATTTTTTGTGTCATGACATCTACAACACATCCATGTCATTTCCAAGAAACCGTTCATTGAAGGTGGCAGTACATACTAGGAGATACTTTTCCCATGAGAAGACGAGTTAATAAATCTTTTCTCTATTTTCTATAAAGGTCAAGGTTAGGGTAATGGAGGGGGAGAGGGGCAGGGGTGGGAGAATGAGTAATTGGTGTCCACTCTATAGTTTTATTCTTTAATTTAATTTTTTTTTTTTTAAATACTTTTATTCTTTAGGCTAAACAAAATGTGCAATTACCGACATACAACCTGTAAGTCGACCTGTAAGTGGGTGAAAAGTAAAACTAAATTAATTAATCCACAATAAGGTCATGAAGCATATCTACAGAAAACAATAAAATATAGACAAATTCTAGCATACGTAAATATACAGAGTTACGGATCTCAAAAACTGAATAAGAAGATATATCAATATAAAAAGTGACAGACATGAACTTACCGAGGGCAAAAGAAGCTGCAGACTTTACTTCCTCACTTGAAGATGAAAACGAATCAATTATGACATTCCTCAATTCTTTGTTTCCGCTTAAATCACTGAAAAGGAAGAGAGAAATCATCAAATAAATAAAACATGAGAATTAGTCTCCATTATTTACTGATAACCAAGGTGGTAAAATAGGACATGAAATAATGCTTATTCTCAAAATCCTGTAACCCTTGTCCCTTCTCCTGATCAAACCACAGGTTACATACCACTCATCTGAATAGAAACAAGACAGACAGTTACCCTAACATCCCCTCAGCTATCAATACTGGTCTATTATTGGTGCACTGTTAAAATGCTGTAGTTGTGCATGGGCTCCTTACTATAAGAACTATACCAATGGGTATATCACTACATGATGGACAGTTAAATATGGAACTGAAAGAGTATAAACCTATCATAGTCATATATGTATATAGATCATTTAACCAATGGTAACAATATGTTACATATGGGAACATATCAGTACCAATATGTTACAATATGCACAGAGTGGCATATTACAGTCGAGTACAGTCAATGCAATGTAGTACAGGAGTGTGAAGTACAGTCCGGTACATAGCAGTGTGTAGTACTGTATAGGAGAGTGTTGTATAGTATAGTCAGTTGCAGTATGGTAGTATGCAGTACAGTAAGGCGAGTACTGTACTATACAGTAAAGTGATGTGCAGTACAGTACAGTAAAACATAGTAATATACAGTACAGTACAGTGAACAGTACTGTACAGGAGAGTGTAGAATAGTATATAGTCATGTGGTACAATCCAGTATAATGATGTGCAGTATAGTACGGTGAAACATAGTGGTATGCAGTACAGTAAAGGAGTGTACAGTACAGTCTAGTACAGTCTAGTACAATGATGCACAGTACTGTACTGTACAGGAGAGTGTTGTATAGTATAATCATGTGTGGTACAGTCCAGTATAGTGATGTGCCGTACTGTACAGTACAGTAAAACATAGTAGTATGCAGTACAGTAAATGAGTGTACAGTACAGTCTAGTACAATAAAGCACAGTATTGTACAGGAGAGTGTTGTATAGTATAGTCATATGTGGTACAATCCAGTATAGAGGTGTGCAGTACAGTAAAGGAGAGCACAATACAATATAGTGATGTACTGTACTGTACGGTGAGTACTTGCCAATATACAGTAGTCAAGTGAAGAACATTAAAGGACAGCATTACAGACATGTACAGTCCAGTCCAGTGCAGTTATACATCCTGAGACAGTGTAGAACACTATACAATTCAGTCCCATCCCATGCCAGGTTATTCAGAGCAATTCTTTTTTTTCTTTTTGAGCAATACCAGACTTTGCAGTACCAAATCTTTTTCTTTTTCTTGTTCATTTGATATAGCACTTTACCTACACTACTATTGTACTTACACATGTTTTCCAATTTCTCCCAGTGACAGCAAGGCAAACAATGTTATAGAGTCTGACGATTTCGGGTTCTGAAACAAAACAAAGTACATGTTGCAAAAAGAAGTTACAACATTACCTCAGAACTTGTGATCAACTAACACAGAAGCTCCTTTTTTTTTTTTTTTTAATTTACTCTCTTATTAATTTTGTTAAGCAAGCTTAAGTTGTTATTACAAGATGTAATAAAATTTGTATTGGTCCACACAAATATAATTTCAAACGTACAGAACTAAACAATAACAACTGTCACAATTAGAAGATTGTACTAAAGACAATACATGACGAGCCCGGATGAAAAGGAAGTCAATTTTCATCCAATAAGATCATTTTGAGACCTATCCCTACCTATTCTGACTAGCTAGTAAACATTATACCTCACACATGCAACAAACCTCTTGTAGAACAATAAACAATAACAGCTTTGCATTCTTGAAATTAACAGTTTTGCCTTCTTGAAGTTTAACAGATTTACCTTCTTAAAGTTTAACAGCTTTGCCTTCTTGAAGTTCGGATACTAACACACTAAATACATAGTGAGCTGAATGAAAGTAAATTTCCATCCAAGGTGACCAGTTCGGGATCCTATTCTTATGCAACATTAGCAGTAACATTTGTCAATGTGATAAACCCATTTATCCACAGTACTGTATTCTTTCCATCTCTCACACACTCTCTCTATCTCTCGACGCACCAACGAAGTCTTCAATTTAAGCAGTGTATTTTCGATACTTTGCTCAAAAACAGAAACATCTTGCTCTCTGATAGCCATTCCATCATCTATCTAGCAGCAAGCACTCGGTAGATTAAGGTACCATTCACCACATAACATTATGTTACCCGTCATGGATATGGATATTCATTATCAGCTAACACTGCGTCACTCCTTCATGATCACCCATTGAGATGATGTCAAGGTGACTTACCTTGATGTCATTCACACACTGCGTGATCACAGGATATGATGTCAAGGTGACTTACCTTGATGTCATTCACACACTGCGTGATCACAGGAGATGATGTCAAGGTGACTTACCTTGATGTCATTCACACACTGCGTGATCACAGGAGATGATGTCAAGGTGACTTACCTTGATGTCATTCACACACTGCGTGATCACAGACGCTCCTTCTCCAGGGCATGAAATGGTTAAGACAGCCACGCATTTACCAACCGAATGAAAAGCCTAAAAGGAGGTAAAAAAGGGTAGAAAAGAAGATGCAATAATATAGGGAGTTCATGTTCTCTCCAAAGCTATCTGTTAGAAAACTGCTTGCAGAGTTTCATACCTGTATATCACATTTGGTACACCAAAACAAAAGTTTCAAAAATAATATTTTATGAAAAATTAAATTCAAATAAAATAGAAATAACATGAAAAACTTGCATCCTTTTCCAGATTTTTAAAATTTCGGTTTTTTTTTTTTTTTTTTTTTTTTTTAAGTTTGAAAAGCAATGAGTTACCTGTTTGTGAACTGCATAATGACTTCCACTTGGTTGTGTGGTCTCTGAAGGGTTGTAGATGGGGGCCGTCAGTAGACCCAACAGGTCTCTGAATTCCATCTTGGGTGTCTTTGTAGCAACGATAGCCTCAAAGAATGCCAGCAGGGAGGTCAACGCAGCACCTGCGAGGAAACCAAAAATTGTTAGCTTTTATTTTCTTCTTTTTCTTCTCTAATTGAACCGATAGAAAAATGCATGAAAATTTATCGAAATATTATGGGATTTTTAAAGACAATGTTCTAATCAGTTACAAATACGTGGTTAACAAGTTATATAACTATGTACCCAATTCTAAGAGTGGTTTGTTAGGTGGGCTCTTTCTCCGAACGTAAGTTACACTACTATCAATTCACCAATCGCACTTAATTTAACAATCCCTGTTACTCAACTATTGATCAAACAAACTTTATCAGTAGCTTTCCAACTCATCTAATTGGTTCACTGTGGGTTTATTCATTTAAATTTTGCTATTTTGAACCGTTTCCAGGTGCCAAAATTCCCTTTATCTACCCCACCCCCCTCCCTTTTTTTCTTTTTCACCTAGGCTATACTTCTTCTAAGTTTGCTTACCTGCTCACAACACATTGAAAGCAAAAGCAAAAACCTGACAGAAACGCTCACCTTGTAAGAGCGGTGACCGGACCAGGACAAAGATTTCTTTCACGATATTGTCACAGACCTTCCACATGCTCTTGGGGTGTTTCACAGACAGCGAGGTCAAAAGGTTAAGGGTCAACTGGGAGATGTGCAGGTCGCTCTCGTTAATTAACGGTGGGACCTCCGCCAAGATGCCGTCAATCATTGGTTCAGAAATTTCTACGAAAGGTAAGTAACGAGGAGAAATTAATTAATTTGATCAAAAAAACAAATGAGGACAAATCAGATGGCAGCTGAATAGGATATAGAACCAAATGTCATAGTGTCTTTCTAATGGATTGTTAATCTCATAGCTTAACATAGTTCTGTCTATATTTAGATAAATATTAATGCAATATTTCACTACTTTTATATTAACAATACAAACTAGGAGTCCTGTAAGATGCATAGCAACACAAACTGTCAGTACTCCAATAGAAATGATTACAATCATATATGGATCTAGCCACTTTCTTGTAACATTTTCTTGTTAAACACATAAAGCTTATTGCAATGTACATGTTGTTACAAGCAAGCACTTATTTACACAGGCATTGTGAAAATGAAATGGAATTGCAAGACCTGTTGTTACTAATATGTATAAATAACCATGTGACATCAATCATGTAAAAATAATCTTGTTAAAATTCCAATGAATGAAGTACTGGTAAGTGGTGAACAGGTAATTGCAATACATGCTCCCGACACCGGCATGCTGGCGTACTCACCATAATTTTTTATGACGATATCGAGGGTACCTAAGGTTGACAACTTCAAAGCTCTGTGATTCTTCCTCAGGAAGCTAGCTAGGATGGGTACTCCTTGGGGCTAGAGAAAAGACGATTGGAGTAAAAATAAAACAACGGTTCAAAGATCTGATCAATTAAGTAAGATTAACAGATACACTGGCCAGAGAATGCTTTGGACAAGCACATCGGGTCCGAGTGTTTGTGTCTTCAGTTTTTTTTCTCTCCTATATGGTCCTCGACTCCTTGATGGGGAATTGAGTGTCCCTCCTAATCCTTTTTTTCTACTAAACTAAACTAAACTAAACATAAAACAACGGTTCAAAGATCAGATAAAGTAAGATGTACAGATACACAGGCCGGAGAATTCTTGCGCCGCCTAGCAAGGCAAATCGACTCGTCAGAAACAGGATTCCATGTGGTATCGTATGAGAAAGTGCATGAATTATGCAGTGCACAATATACTCATCACACCACAATAACTTGTATTATTTGGTCTTTGCCCTAACATTTCAGTCCACCAGCCTTGCTGACTACTAAACCCTTAAACATTTCTTAACCCAACCATCATTTTCTATAACACATTCTCTGAACAGTTAGATCAATTATTATTATTTTTTAGATATTTTTGGGTCTTTAAATTTTCTCCAAACGAGAATAAAACTAGGGCAATGTTGTACAAGAGAGTTTACCAAGAAAATACTACAACTTTTTCTCTTCACATCACAGGGATGAGCCTGCTGTAAAAAAAAAATCACAGAACTTTGCAAAAATTGCGGTATAGGCTCCAGTTTGCGTATGCTACAGTTTGTTAGGATAATAGTTTTTGTCCCCGAGGTAGAAAAGAAATCACGAAATCGCGGAAAAAGCTCATGCCTGAAATCAACACCAAATTTATTATTATTTGTTTCTGCCATCTTTTCTTCTCAAAAGAATTGATTAGAATGAGGGAGAAAAGAGGGCAACTTTTCTTAACTCACCAAAATGGGGGAAATATCAATCTTAAGGGGAGAGCCAGCTATCATCATGAGAGCCTTGACGGTCTTAAGTCGTGTGATCTCGTTCCGCAACCGGTCCAGGAAGATGGGTAGACAGGTCCCCAGCTCTGACGTCAGGTGATCGCCTAGGTTACAAATAATCTGACCCCTGGCATCAAAAACAGAGCAAACAAGAATAATGGGTGCATTGTTGGTAAACTCCCAAAATATGTGCCCATTTTTATGTTTATTTATATTTTTATGTTCTTAATTGTGGCTTATAATCCTGTCTCATATCATTTTTAACTTTTATTGCAGTTGTTATTACTTTTAGGTTTTCTTAAGTTTGGTAATTTTATATTTCAGGTATATTGGTTCTTTTGTACAGTGCTCTTGAGCATGTTTTATTTCATGATAACAGTACTTTAATATATGGTATTTATTATTTTATTTATTATTATTGTTATTATGAGAAAAATGGCAGTCGAGGACAGTGGAGGTGTCTTTGGACTCAAACCAAAAAATAAGATTTATGGCATATTGTTAGTTACGGTAATCACTACAGAAAAAAAGCTAACCTTTTGGCCTGGATCCATGAGCAACTTACTGACTTGAGTTGAGTCAATTTGAATATTTTCTCTTTTATTTCTTTGAATACTATTTACTGCTAAGAATCCACAATATTGGCATTGTAGGCTAAATCTGATTTCTAAATTAATTCTGATTTATAGTAAAAGTTACATTTCATAGAAATAGAGAGTTCTTTATTTCTTTCTTACCGATGTACACCGATTGTTTTTACCCCATTTTTTACTAATAAAAGTACAACCGGCATGAGAGTGTCTTATCTAAAATTTTCAAGAATGAAAAATTCAGATGCTTCACACTCATTTGGTATAAATATCCTGATATTTCTGAATATTTCTGAAATGTAATTTTTCTATCTCTTCTCTTGGGATAAATGATTTCCCACATATCACTGATAAAATCGCCTAGGTCTGGTCGGACCAGCTAGTATGCTGCTGAAAAGTTGCTAAAGTTGATGCTGCCGAATAGATACAAACAAACAAAAATAAAAAATCCCTATCAGATGGGAAAACAATACACCTTTACAACAAAACTTTAGGATGTTAAAATTTTGGACAAGTAGCTGTGCAAGAAATTTGAAGCAATCTCTTTAAAAGTTTTCACCCTCTAGCAGAAGAGGAGTCTCTCACATGACCCTCTACTAGAAGAGGAGTCACTCACGTGACCCCCTACCGGAAGAGGAGTCACTAAAGTGACCCCCTACCAGAAGAGGAGTCACTCACGTGACCCTCTACCAGGAGAGGAGTCACTCACATGACCCTCTACCAGAAGAGGAGTCACTCACGTGACCCTCTACCAGCAGAATAGTTACTTACATGCATGAAATGGCCCTTTCCTTGACTTCTTGATCAATGTCTGCAGCTTTAAGTCGAGTCAGGGTACACTCGAATAAATCCAGCACAAAGGGAGTAAAGTCAAAGGACGTCTCAATGTCTGTTTCATCAAAAACGAGAGAGAGGTGAAGGGCAAAATAAATAAGTTGGAATATGATTTGTGATCATGTGTATATATTTAAATTTGAAATTGATCACTACCTCTGGATAGACTTTGTTTTAACTTGAGTTCATTGAAACACTTCTAGCGCCCTCCATTATCAATATTTCAATAACTTTCACAAACTTATCGTATCCCCAAGTTCATTGAAACACTTCTAGCGCCCTCCATTATCAATATTTCAATAACTTTCACAAACTTATCGTATCCCCAAGTTCATTGTAACATTTCTAACACTGTCCATTATCAATAACTTATCGTATCCCCAAACTGAGACGTCACCGTCTGACAAATTCTACCTACTAAAGCAAAAACTCAGTGGACAGAATCACTCTGAATTTGGATTCTGATTACAGCTATACAGTGGCTGCTGTTACCACACCTTCCCACACCCTTCCACCCCCCTACCCCCTCCCCCCAACATACATGGAAATGTGGACACAAAGTAAACTTTAGAAGTAGCATAATGAAATTGAAAACGAGCATAACCACTTTTGGTGGTCATTTTAGACCAGGTAAGTTTCCAACATACTTATAAACAACCATTTCTGTTGGTTTCAGAAAGTAGTAGGTTGAACTATGCTGACCATTGACATGAGTGATAATGTGTCTTTTCCATTGTAGAAGTTTGCAAATAATTAATTAAAACGGCTTTTCTATCATCTACAAAGGGGAGAGGAAGAAAGAGAAAAAGTAAAATACTCTATTGATTCTGGGGTGTGGGTGGGGTGGGTGTGGTGGAGAGGGCTTGGGGTGTGTGTGGGATGAAGGGAGGGAGGACCAGAAGTAAACTGACATTCCATCTGCAACGATGGAAGACGCACCCGTGAAAACAACAAATAAGAATAAAAGGAATTTTCTTTTTCAGTTTGCCCTGCAATTTGTTTGGATAATGAATTCTGCATACCCTCTAAAATTAGGGACAATTTACCACTTTAATCATTGAAGGTTTTTTTTCCTCCAAGATCTGAGAAACTTTCAACATTTATAATCCATACGATCATCATCATTCTCTTCGTCTTCTGCTGCTTCATCAAGTGATAAATGAAATCGAGGTAATTTTCTGGGTGGGGTGGGGGTGGGGGGATGGAGAGGGGTTGGGGTGGGTGTGGGATGGAGGGAGGGAGGGAGGAACAGAAGTAAACTGACATTCCGTCTGCAATGATGGAAGACACACCTCTCTTTGTTAGTGACAAATCAGAATGAAAGGATTTTTTTTTTTCAGTTTGCCCTTCAATTTGTTTTGGATAATGAATTTTGGATGATGAATTTTGGATGAATTTTGGATGATGAATTTTGGATAATGAATTTTGCATACCCTCTGAAATTAGGGACAATTTACCACTTTAATCATTCAAGGTTTCTTTTTCCACCAAGATTTAAAACACGTTCAACATTTAAAATCCATAATGATCATCATCATTCTCTTCATCAAGTGATAAATTAAATCGCAGTAATTTTCTGGGTGGGGTGGGGGTGAGGATGGGGCTGGGTGGGGGTGTGGTAGGGGTGGGTGTGGGATGAAGGGAGGGAGGGAGGAACAGAAGTAAACTGACATTCCATCTTCAATGATGGAAGACACACCTCTCTTTGCCAGTGACAAATAAGAATGAAAGGATTTTTTTTTTTCAGTTTTCTTCTTCTTCATCAAGTGGTAAATTAAATGTCATTAATTTTCTGAATCCACCAAACAGTCTTACCTATCGGTCTGATGACTTTCACCAGGGTCTGCGTGACGCACAATGCTTCAGATGTCGTCTTGTAAAATGAGTCTCCAACTGCAGCAATGACAGGCTTTAGGAGGAAACAAACCGCAAGAAACAGATTAGTGGAGAAAGATGGTTACTGTTTTACAACAAATTGTCATGTATGATAATATTTCTTTTTTAATAAGCTGAATTGGTATCAAATATCAGGCAAATGACATTTAGCTTCTGGTATTATTATATTTTTTGGTTTAACAATCTAGTTGGTAATTTTATTAGCAATGGATACAAATTTTGCGAAAGTTGTCAAAACTTGTTCTCAGAACCTGCTCCAGAAAAATTAACAAAAATGTGTAATCACTGCCAGGGAAAAGCAAAACAAAAGTGTCTTGAGAATATTAACCTAACTCTGAGCTATGTTTTAGTGTCTGTGTTATGTAAAAAAAATATGAAAAAACAAATAAAAAATATATTTTTAAAAAAATAAAAAATGATAATTAGGTCTTACCCTTCTTATCTTACAAAATGTGCAAATTGAAACATTTGAATGTTGCTAAACATTTTAAACCTCGACATTTGTTGGTACTTTTAATACCCTCCTTTTCTCAAGCTACCATCAAGAATATCTTCATTTCTGCGGATAATATCAATCAAATACTTTATAACCACTGACAAACAGACTTGTCCTTTAACACTTAAAACTATTAATGAATTTCCTGGTGGACCTACCGGTACAAGGATGGTGAGGTGCGGGTGGAAGACCTGCGGGTTATGATTCAGCAGAAGGCAATTCAAAAACGTCAAGGTGTCGATCTTCATGTTAGAGCTACCATTTTTATCGCTATGGAGACAAATATGAAAAATTCACAAATTATTACCCAATTGCAATCATTGTGATGTCAGTTGAACTACAAAAAAACTGGCGAAGAGGGGAAAAAATGACTTTCAAACATTTATACTGAATAGCTAGAAATACCAAATACAATATTTTCAATTTTTTTTTCTTCCATATTCTGAGCTGTCCACCAGTTGCCAATGACTAAGAGGGTTCTCTGGACTGTTAATGTACTTTATTGCACACAAAAAAAATTCTAATCCAAAGCAGGTAATTATGAAACTGATATTTTAATTTACCCAAACAAAAATTGTCTGGTATCAGAGAAAGAATATTGGTGGCTAATACTAACTACTACTTACCCAAATGGATGTCATGTGCCTATTACCAACTGTTGACAAAATACATTCATCCCAAATCCTTTTATACTAATAGGCCTAGGCTCCATTCTATGGCTAATTTACAACAATATTGCCGAAACTTTCAAGGGCAAGTGCATATATAACTTAAAGGGCATATTGTCTTGTACCAGAGCAAGGATGTGGTTGATTAACATGTGAACTTACCCCAGGGAATATATTATGCCTGGAACCAGAGCAGGGTTGTGGTTGGTTAGCATGTGAACTTACCCCAGGGAATATATTATGCCTGGTACCAGAGCAGGGCTGTGGTTGGTTAGCATGTGAACTTACCCCAGGGAATATATTATGCCTGGTACCAGAGCAGGGATGTGGTTGATTAGCAAGTGAACTTACCCCAGGGAATATATTATGCCTGGTACCAGAGCAGGGCTGTGGTTGGTTAGCATGTGAACTTACCCCAGGGAATATATTATGCCTGGTACCAGAGCAGGGCTGTGGTTGGTTAGCATGTGATCTTACCCCAGGGAATATATTATGCCTGGTACCAGAGCAGGGATGTGGTTGGTTAGCAAGTGAACTTACCCCAGGAAATATATTATGCCTGGTACCAGAGCAAGGATGTTGCTGGTTAGCAAGTGAACTTACCCCAGGGAATATGTTATGCCTGGTACCAGAGCAGGGCTGTGGTTGATTAACATGTGAACTTACCCAAGGGATTATATTATGCCTGTTACCAGAGCAGGGCTGTGGCTGGTTAGCATGTGAACATACCCCAGGGAATATATTATGCCTGGTACCAGAGCAGGGCTGTGGTTGGTTAGCATGTGATCTTACCCCAGGGAATATATTATGCCTGGTACCAGAGCAGGGATGTGGTTGGTTAGCAAGTGAACTTACCCCAGGGAATATATTATGCCTGGTACCAGAGCAAGGATGTTGCTGGTTAGCAAGTGAACTTACCCCAGGGAATATGGTATGCCTGGTACCAGAGCAGGGCTGTGGTTGATTAACATGTGAACTTACCCCAGGGAATATGGTATGCCTGGTACCAGAGCAGGGATGTGGTTGGTTAGCATGTGAACTTACCCCAGGGAATATATTATGCCTGGTACCAGCGCAGGGATGTGGTTGGTTAGCATGTGAACTTACCCCAGGTAATATATTATGCCTGGTACCAGAGCAGGGATGTGGTTGGTTAGCATGTGAACTTACCCCAGGGAATATATGATGCCTGGTACCAGAGCAGGGATGTGGTTGGCCAGGGCTCCGGGGGATACATGGATGAGCTCCGTCAGGAGGCACAGACAGCCCTGTCTGGTCTTGGTACTCTTTTCCTTCATCTGTTTATGTACGGCTTTGACGATGTTTGGCGTCTGTTGTCGTAGCAACGCTACCGGTCTGTAGGGGCAGACATCGCAAACAATAATTTCCATCTATCTTTTTTACATTTATAGATACCTTTTTATCATCAACTTGGAGCAGGTGGATTTACAACATAACATCTCCTCTTATACCCACTGATACACTCTGAAATCAAACTAATGTATCAATGTTACAACCGATGTGAACACTGGGAGAATTAACAACAAAACATCTCCTCATATACCCACTGATACACTCTGAAATCAAACTAATGTATCAATGTTACAACCTGTGTGAACACTGGGAGAATTAACAACATAACATCTCCTCATATACCCACTGAAACACTCTGAAATCAAACTAATGTATCAATGTTACAGCTGATGTGAACACTGGGAGAATTTACAACATAACATCTCCTCATATACCCATTGATACACTCTGAAATCAAACTAAAGTATCAATGTTACAACCGATGTGAACACTGGGAGAATTAACAACAAAACATCTCCTCATATAACTACTGATACACTCTGAAATCAAACTAATGTATCAATGTTACAACCTGTGTGAACACTGGGAGAATTAACAACATAACATCTCCTCATATACCCACTGAAACACTCTGAAA
>JAIPMN010035506.1:0-10684 GCA_020650975.1 Apostichopus californicus
TATAACAGACAGCAGCTGAATAGGATATAGAACCAAATGTCATAGTGTCTTTCTATTGGATTGTTTATCTCATAGCTATCATAGTTCAATATGAGGACAAAAACAGACAGCAGCTGAATAGGATATAGAACCAAATGTCATAGTGTCTCTCTATTGGATTGTTAATCTCATAGCTAACATAGTTTGAAATGAGGATATAACAGACAGCAGCTGAATAGGATATAGAACCAAATGTCATAGTGTCTTTCTAATGGATTGTTTATCTCATAGCTAACATAGTTTGAAATGAGGATATAACAGACAGCAGCTGAATAGGATATAGAACCAAATGTCATAGTGTCTCTCTATTGGATTGTTAATCTCATAGCTAACATAGTTTGAAATGAGGATATAACAGACAGCAGCTGAATAGGATATAGAACCAAATGTCATAGTGTCTTTCTATTGGATTGTTAATATCATAGCTAACATAGTTCGAAATGAGGACAAAACAGACAGCAGTTGAATAGGATATAGAACCAAATGTCATAGTGTCTTTCTAATGGATTGTTTATCTCATAGCTAACATAGTTTGAAATGAGGATATAACAGACAGCAGCTGAATAGGATATAGAACCAAATGTCATAGTGTCTTTCTATTGGATTGTTTATCTCATAGCTAACATAGTTTGAAATGAGGATATATAACAGACAGCAGCTGAATAGGATATAGAACCAAATGTCATAGTGTCTTTCTATTGGATTGTTTATCTCATAGCTATCATAGTTCAATATGAGGACAAAAACAGACAGCAGCTGAATAGGATATAGAACCAAATGTCATAGTGTCTCTCTATTGGATTGTTAATCTCATAGCTAACATAGTTCGGTCTATAGTTAGATAGATATTAATGCAATATTTCACTACTTCTTTATTAACAATACAAACTAGGAGTTTGTTAACATACATAGCATTCAACACAAACTGTCAGTACTCCAATAGAAATGATAAGAATCATATATGGATCTAGCCACTTTCTTGTAAGATGCTGTTGTTAACACTTAAAGCTAATTGCAATGTACATGTTGTTCCAAGCAAGCACTTTTTTACACAGGCATTGTGAAAATGAAATGAATTGCAAGACATGTTGTATCTAATATGTATAAATAATCATGTAAATCAATCATGTAAAAACAATCATGTTAAATTCCAATGAATGAAGTAGGCGGTTACAACTGTTGAATTTCACCACACCGGAGCTTAGGAAGTAACGTGGTGACTTGATTCAGGTTTTCAAGATTGTGTATGGTTTTGACAATTTATCCTTCACTAACTTTTTCATGTTTGCTAATAGTAGTTGTACCAGAGGTCATTGTCTTAAAACTCTAAAAGTCACAAAGTAGGATTAATATTCGGCATAACTTTTTTCTAATAGGTTTGTGAATGAGTGGAACGGTTTGCCTGAGAAAGTTGTACTTGCAAGTAGTGTGAATGGGTTTAAGAATGCTTCGGACAAGCACGTTAAGCATTGTAATCGGGTCTGAGTGTTTGTGTCTTCAGTTTTTTTTGTCTCTCCTATAGGGTCCTTGATGGGGACTTGAGTGTCCCTCCTGATCCTTTTTTTCTACTAAACTAAACTAAACTACTGGTAAGTGGTTAACAGGTAATTGCAATACATGCTCCCGACACTGGCATTCTGGCGTACTCACCATAATTTTTGATGACGATATCTAGGGTACCTAAGGTCGACAACTTCAGAGCTCTGTGATTCTTCCTCAGGAAGCTAGCTAGAATGGGTACTCCTTGGGGCTAGAGAAAAGAAGATTGGAGTAAACATGAAACAACGATTCAAAGATCGGATCAAATGAGATGTACAGATACACTGGCCAGAGAGGTCTTGCGCCTAGCAAAACAAATCGACTCGTCAGAAACAGGATTCCATGTGGAATCGTAGCTACACGAGATGGTGCATGAATTATGCAGTGTACAATATACTCATCTAAGCACATTTACTTGTATTATTTGGTCTTTGCTCTAACATTTCAGTCTACCAGCTTTGCTGACTACTAGAACCTGAAACATTTCTTAACCCAACCATCATTTTTTACAACATATTCTCTGAACATTGAGATCAATTATGATTATTTCATTTTCTTTTTTTTGTCTTCAAATTTTATTCAGACGAGGGTAAAACAAGGGCAATGTTGTACAAGAGAGATTACCATAAAAAATACTACAACTTTTTCTGTTATCATCAACACCAACATTTATTATTATTATTTGTGTTTTTTTCATCTTTTCTTCTCAAAAGAATTGATTAGAATGAGGGAGAAGAGAGGGCAACTTTTCTTAACTCACCAAAATGGGGGAAATATCAATCTTAAGAGGAGAGCCAGCGATCATCATCAGAGCCTTGACGGTCTTAAGTCGTGTGATCTCGTTCCGCAACCGGTCCAGGAAGATCGGTAGACAGGTCCCCAGCTCTGACGTCAGGTGATCGCCTAGGTTACAAATAATCTGACCCCTGGAATCAAAGCAGAGCAACAAGAATGATGGGGGTGCATTGTTTGTAAACTCCCTAAATATTTCGGATTAGAAAATGGCGGTCTAGGATGGAGGAGGTGTCTTTAGGTGGCATACTCCTATTAGAGTCTATATCCATCCGCTCTATTGTTCTCCTTCAGGAAAAGTGCCAAAAAGCAGCAGGAGAACATCTTTTTTGACCTGTTATCAATCATGATCTAGTTTTTGGGGACTTGCATGTTCAAGAGCATGAATGGAAGTACATGTGGTGAGACAATTGGGTCAATTGAGGCAATTTTAGACCCCTTTAGGCCTCCCAGGAGCAGCGTAGGAAAATTGTTTACCACTGAGTGAAGAGGTTTGTTTACAAGTGACGAAAACTTATGGCTCGGATAGCAAAAAATCTACATGGTCATGATACAGAAAATTGATGGTGCCATGAAAGGCCAACTTGTCAGCTATCCGGTGATGGATAGCGTTTAGCTAGTGAAAACTTCTATCTAGACTTAGAGACCACATTACTTTTGTGATTTAGTGTGTAAGTCAATGGGGCTTTTAATGGGCGTATGCTACCTTTAGTCTTAGACAAAAAATAGATTTATGGCATATTGTTAAGGTTACGGTAATTAATACAGATATAGCAAACCTTTTGTCCTGAATCCATGAGCAACTTACTGACTTGAGTTGAGTCAATTTGAATATTTTCTCTTTTACTTCTTTGAATACTATTTGCTGCTAAGAATCCACAATATTGCCATTGTAGGCTAAATCTGATTTCTAGATTAATTTTGATTTATAGTCAAACTTACATTTCATAGAAATAGAGATCTCTCTCTTTCTTTCATATTGATGTTTACCTATTGTTTTTACCCCATTTTTTACAGATGATATTAAAACTGGCATGAGAATGTCTTGTCTAAAATTTTCAAGAGTGAAAACATTAGATACTTCACATTCATTGGGTATAAATATCCTGATATTTGTTAAATATCTCTGAAATGTAATTTTTCTATCTTTTCTCTTTGGATATAAATAATTTACCACACATCAGACAGAAAATTGCCGAGGTCTGGACGGACCAGCTAGTACGCAGCTGAAAAGTTGCTCAAGTTGACGATGCAAGGTAGATACAAACCAAAGATGATAAAAAATCCCTATAAAATGGGCCAAAAAAAAACACTTTTACAGCAAAACTTACTTTTAGGATGTGAACAATTTTGGACAAGTAGATGTGCAGGAAATTTGAAGTAATCTCTTTAAAAGTTTGAACTCCCTACCAGAAGAGAAGTCACTTACGTGACCCTCTACCAGAAGAGGAGTCACTCACGTGACCCCCTACCAGAAGAGGAGTCACTCACGTAACCCTTAACTTGAAGAGGAGTCTCTTATGTGACCCTACCAGAACAGGAGTCACTTACGTGACTCTCTACCAGAAGAGGAGTCACTCACATGACCCTCTACCAGTAGAGGAGTCACTCACGTGACCCTCTACCAGAAGAGGAGTCACTCACATGACCCTCTACCAGAAAAGGAGTCACTCACATGACCCTCTACCAGAAGAGGAGTCACTCACATGATCCCCTACCAGAAGAGGAGTCACTCACCTCACCCTCTACCAGAAGAGGAGTAACTCACGTGACCCCCTACCAGAAGAGGAGTCACTCACCTCACCCTCTACCAGAAGAGGAGTCACTCACGTGACCCTCTACCAGAAGAGGAGTCACTCACATGACCCTCTACCAGAAGAGGAGTCACTCACATGATCCCCTACCAGAAGAGGAGTCACTCACCTCACCCTCTACCAGAAGAGGAGTAACTCACGTGACCCCCTACCAGAAGAGGAGTCACTCACATGATCCCCTACCAGAAGAGGAGTCACTCTCCTCACCCTCTACCAGAAGAGGAGTCACTCATGTGACCCTCTACTAGAAGAGGAGTCACTCACATACCCCCTACCAGAAGAGGAGTCACTCACCTCACCCCCTACCAGAAGAGGAGTTACTCATGTGACCCCCTACCAGTAGAGGAGTCACTGACATGACCCTCTACCAGAAGAGGAGTCACTCACATACCCCCTACCAGAAGAGGAGTCACTCACCTCACCCCCTACCAGAAGAGGAGTTACTCATGTGACCCCCTACCAGTAGAGGAGTCACTGACATGACCCCCTACCAGTAGAGGAGTCACTGACATGACCCCCTACCAGAAGAGGAGTCACTCACGTGACCCTCTACCAGAAGAGGAGTCACTCACATGACCCTCTACCAGAAGAGGAGTCACTCACATGATCCCCTACCAGAAGAGGAGTCACTCACCTCACCCTCTACCAGAAGAGGAGTAACTCACGTGACCCCCTACCAGAAGAGGAGTCACTCACATGATCCCCTACCAGAAGAGGAGTCACTCACCTCACCCTCTACCAGAAGAGGAGTCACTCATGTGACCCTCTACCAGAAGAGGAGTCACTCACATACCCCCTACCAGAAGAGGAGTCACTCACCTCACCCCCTACCAGAAGAGGAGTTACTCATGTGACCCCCTACCAGTAGAGGAGTCACTGACATGACCCCCTACCAGAAGAGGAGTCACTCACATGACCCCCTACCAGCAGAATAGTTACTTACATGCATGAGATGGCTCTTTCCTTCACTTCTTGATCAATGTCTGCAGCTTTAAGTCGAGTCAGGGTACACTCGAATAAATCCAGGACAAAGGGAGTGAAGTCAAAGGACGTCTCAATGTCTGTTTCATCAAAAATGAGAGAGGTGGAGGTTAAAATTAAATAAGTTGGAATATGATTTATTCAAAATAAAATACTCTATTGCTTCTGGGTGTGGGTGGGGTGGAGAGGTGTTGTTGTGGGGGCGGGTGTTGGATGGAGGGAGGGAGGAACAGAAGTAAACTGATATTCCATCTGCAACGATGGAAGACACACCTTTCTTTGCCAGTGAGAACAAAAAATAAGAATAAAAGGAATTGTTTTTTTCAGTTTGCCCTTCAATTTTTTTGGATAATGAATTCTGCATACCCTCTAAAATTAGGGACAATTTACCACTTTCATCATTCAAAAGGATTTTTTTTCCACCAAGATTTAAAACACCTTCAATATTTATAATCCATAATGATCATCATCATTCTCTTCGTCTTCTTCTTCTCCATGAAGTGATAAATTAAATCGCAGTAATTTTCTGGGTGGGGTGGGGTGGGGTGGGTGGGTGGGGTGGATTGGGGTGAGAGTGGTGTGCAATGATGGAAGACGCACCTCTCTTTGCCAGTGACAAATGAAAGGAAATTTTTTTGGGGGCAGTACTCTTTGTTTTCTTCTTCTCCATCAAGTGATAAATTAAATGTCAGTAATTTTCTGAATCCACCAAACAGTCTTACCTATCGGTCTAATGACTTTCACCAGGGTCTGCGTGACGCACAATGCTTCAGATGTAGTCTTGTAGAAGGAGTCTCCGACAGCAGCGATGACAGGCTTTAGGAGGAAACAAACCCCAAGAAACAGATTAGTCGAGAAAGATGGTTACTGTTTAACAAAAATTTGTCATGTAAGATAATATTTCTTTTTTAATAAGCTGAATTGGTATCAAATATCGGGCAAATGACATTTATCTTCTGGTATTATTATTTTTTTTTTAACAATCTAGCTGGTAATTTTATTAGCCGTGGATAAAAAATTTGCAAAAAGTTCGCAAAACTTGTTCTCAGAACCTGCTCCAGAAAAATTAACAAAAATTTGTAATCACTCCCAGGGAAAAGCAAAAGAAAAGAGTCTTGAGAAAAATTAACCAAACTCTGAGCTAAGTTTTAGTGTCTGTGTTACGTAATAAAAATATTAAAAACAAATTAAAAAATTAAAATATATTTTTAAAAAAATTAAAATAATTAGGTCTTACCCTTCTTATTTTACAAAATGTGCAAATTTTAAAACATTTTTAAGTTGCTAAACATTTTAAACCTCTACATTTTTCGGTACTTTTAATACCTTCCTTTTCTCAAGCTACCATCAAGAATATCTTCATTTCTGCGGATAATATCAATCAAATACTTTATAACCACTGACAAACAGACTTGTCCTTTAACACTTAAAGCTATTTATGGTTTTCATGGTGGACCTACCGGAACAAGAATGGTGAGGTGCGGGTGGAAGACCTGCGGGTTGTGATTCAGCAGAAGGCAATTCAAAAACGTCAAGGTGTCGATCTTCATGTTGGAGCTACCATTTTTATCGCTATGGAGACAAACGTGAAAAATTCACAAATTATTACACAATCGCAATCATTGTTATGTCAGTTGCACTACATAAAACCATTGAAGAGGATTATATAGAATTTTCAATACATTTATACTGAAAAGCTAGAAATACCAAATACATTATTTTCAATTTTTTTCTTCCATATTCTGAGCTTTCCGCCAATTGCCAATGACTAAGAGGGTTCTCTGGACTGTTAATGTACTTTATTGCACACAAAAAAATTCTAATCCAAAGCAGGTAATTATGAAACTGATATTTTAATTTACCCAAACAAAAATTGTCTGGTATCAGAGAAAGAATATTGGTGGCTAATACTAACTACTACTTACCCAAACGGATGTCATGTGCCTATTACCAACTGTTGACAAAATACATTCATCCCAAATCCTTTTATACTAATAGGCCTAGGCTCCATTCTATGGCTAATTTACAACAATATTGCCTAAACTTTCCCCAGGGCAAATTGTCTTGTACCAGAGCAAGGGATGTGGTTGGTTAGCATGTGAACTTACCCCAGGGAATATATTATGCCTGGTACCAGAGCAGGGATGTGGTTGGCCAGGGCTCCGGGGGATACATGGATGAGCTCCGTCAGGAGGCACAGACAGCCCTGTCTGGTCTTGGTACTCTTTTCCTTCATCTGTTTATGTACGGCTTTAACGATGTTTGGCGTCTGTTGTCGTAGCAACGCTACCGGTCTGTAGGCGAAGACACCGCAAACAATTATTTCGATTTATCTTTTCTTCATTTATAGATATATTTTTATCATCAACTTGAAGCAGGTGGATTAACACAACATAACATCTCCTCATGTACCCACTGATACACTCTGAATCAAACTAATGAATATCTCTCATTCTTTTAGCTAATCCTCCACTGAACAGAAGCTGCTGCAACAGTATTATTGTCGTGACGATACATGTGAACACCTCTCAGAAATCAATCTCTTAAATAGATCTCACCACTCATAAAACAAGGACCGATGCAAACATTGTTAACGTTGGTGTTACATACGTGAACACCAAGAAAAACTCACTGAATCTGTGAATTAAACTCGGCGCTTTAAATTTAGGGCTGCTGCAACAGTATTTATGTCAGAGCAGATGTGAACACCTTGAGAAACTCAATTTAGCACTTTATTACACAACAAGGGGGACAACACATGTGAACATTTTGGACCTCTGTTTTTTTTTGGTTCCCTATCAGCGATACTTACCCTTCTTCCTGTTCCATGGCATCAGGGTCATAAATATTAACATTGATTGGCTTAGTCTGTCTCAGCAGGGCTATGTACGCTTGAAAGATGTCTGCTTTTACATTTTCTTCTCTTTCTGTAAGGATTAAAAAACTTGGGAGGGTGAGCAAGAAACCAAAGATTTATGTCAAACGTACATTAAAATGACAAAATTATTTCCAACAACCATCAGACCCTATCCTTGATGATCTCTCCTTCAGACCGGAGAGGCGAAAAGGGAGGACAAAAAGTGAAATGGATGGCTAGAAACATGGATAGCTAGAGTGCAGTGTGTGGAGACAAGTGAGACTGATGTGTACTACAGACATTGCAAGTCACAGATGTCATCTGTCAATGCAACTCGTAATCCTACACATTCATGTCATCTCTGACCAATATGAGGGATTTACCACAAAACTTTCTAGATCTGTCAAAGTGACTACAGGGGGCCTGAAGACACACGATCTTACGTATAAAACATTAAATTTGTGGTTATCATTGTACTCCCGTTTTTATGAGGATATAAAATAAGAGAGACAGTCTTACACAGAAGGGGACATCCCACCAAACATTGCTCGTTTCTGTTTCACTTTGTAGTCCCTTTCAAATATGAACAAACCTTTGAATCGTCCAATGAGAGCAGGAGATACGGTCTTATAGAAGTCTGGGAGCATGTCGTGCCTGGATGCAATCACCGCCTGCAGACATTTGGCCGACGCTCGACGGACCTTCCAGCTCATGTCGTCGTCATCGCTGTATTCGTCGTCACTCTCACTGTGGGAAATCATCAGAAGATCAAGTTAAGCATTAAGTCGTTGAAACAGACAGAACATCGAGAAATTACTTTTACACCTGATGGTTGCAAATTTTACTAATATGCACCGAGCCGAACACCGGAACACACAAGTGGAACTGGTAGAGTTTTGTGACTGTATCAGCGCCTCTGCCAATGAGAGGCGGTCTAGGCTGCCTGATAGCATAAATACTATTTGTTAATATTCACAGTTCTAAGAAATACAACAGCACATTCACAGCAGTTGCAGCTTGACCTACAATCAATCTGCATACATAACAACCTAGGTCAAAGTTGTATTGTAATCAAGTGATAAATGCTAATTGCCAGCTTATAGCCATCAGAATGCTTCGTGGAGAAAAGAAAAGTTTCCTACCATCTGTTCATATAGATATATATATGTGTGCCAACAAGTCAAGTAATCAAAAATGGGAGACATGCACTGGGGACTGGGGTTGTGCAATTTCAGCAGGGAATTGCAAGCAGCAAGGTGAATAAGCTTCTCCTATATTAACTTAGACATTAAAGACAGATAAAGACAAAACTGAGGTTTGCAGGGTCAAACCAAACCCCTGTGACTTACCCCTCTTCTTCTCCATCTGTGTCCATGGCATCTTCCTCTTCCTCCTCATCATCGTCATAGTTGTAGTTAGGATCGTAGCAGAGATACTTCAGGCAGAGCTCAATAATCTACGGGATCAAATAGAGTATCTTACCGAATAGATCCTTGACATTCTTCAGACAGTGAATATGAATGATCAAGGCTCCATGGGATCAACTACTATGTAGCTATAACCATGATGATGTGAGATATATCAGGTAGGGATCACTGATACATGGGATCAGATATAGCATGTCATAGAATAGTAAGTACTATGATATACTGTACTTCAGACAGTGAACATGAATGATGAATGATCCATGGGATCAATACTATATAGCTACAACCATGATAGTGTGAGATACATCAGGTAGAGGTCACTGATCCATGGGATCAGATATAGCATGTCATAGAATACTAAGTACTATGACATACTGTACTTCAGACAGTGAACATGAATGATGAATGATCCATGGGATCAAATACTAAATAGCTACGACGATGATAGTGTGAGATACATCAGGTAGGGGTGACTGATCCATGGGATCAGATGTAGCATGTCATAGAATAGTAAGAACTATGACATACTGTACTTTAGACAGTGAATATGAATGATCCATAGGATCAAATACTATGTAGCTATAACCATGATAGCGTGAGATACCTCAGGTAGAGGTCACTGATCCATGGGATCAGATTTAACATGTCATAGAATAGTAAGTACTATGACATACTGTACTGCAGACAGTGAACCATAGTAATGAATGATCCATGGGATCAAATACTATATAGCTATAACTATGATAGTGTGATATACATCAGGTACAGGTCACTGATCCATGGGATCAGATATAGCATGTCATAGAATAGTAAGTACTATGACACACTGTACTTCAGACAGAGAACATGAATGATGAATGATCCATGGGATCAAATACTATGTATCTACAACCATGAATGTGTGAGATACATCAAGTAGAGGTCACTGATCCCTGGGATCAGATATAGCATGTCAAAGAATAGTAAGTACTATGAAATACTGTACTTCAGACAGTGAACATGAATGATGAATGATCCATGGGATCTAATACCATATAGCTTTAAAGATGATGTGAGATACATCAGGTAGGGGTCACCGATCCATGGGATCAGATATAGCATGTCATAGAATAGTAAGAACTATGAAATACTGTACTTCAGACAGTGAACATGAATGATGAATGATCCATGGGATCAATACTATATAGCTACAACCATGATAGTGTGAGATACATCAGGTAGAGGTCACTGATCCA